>CAMXCT020002992.1:0-79631 GCA_947184155.2 Cladocopium goreaui | reverse complement strand
GAAGGGTTGGATCATTGGCGCTTGGAAAAAAATCGACATTTTAGTATAAAAAAATAAATCTTAAGTTTGTTTTTTTTGCGAATCTTACACTTGAGTGCTAAAAATTATCAAAATTCTAAAACAAATGTTTCAACTTCCACAAATCTAGCTTTGAATTGTAAAAAATCTAAATTTGGAGCTTGGAAAAATTTGGAGTTTTTAGAATTTCCGAATTGAATTTCTCAAAATTCTAAAAAATCTTAATTTGGAGCTTGGAACAGTTTAGTTTTTTTTTGAATTTATGAATTGAAATCTAAAAATTCTAAATCTGGAGCTTGGAAAAACTCAGGATTTTAGAATTGAATTCTAAATTTACGTTGTCCAAATTTATTTTTTTTATAAGGAAAACTTGCCGCGCCACATAGTACGTGCTTTTCCCTCGTATGCACCCTTTCCTCCCCCAAACAATTGAGGGGGTTGGAATTGGAGCTAGACTTATCGAGGACCACTTTTAGGGAACCAAGGATCATGAACTTAAGTAAGGATTTCAATTCATATTCATTTTCTTTCAATGATTTTCCTTTATAATCCAAAAGAATCCAAAAGAAATCTTGGGACAAATGATTTCAATTCATATCAATTTATGTTCAGTTCAATTTCTTTTTCACCAAACGAAATCTAAACTGGCCATGAGGATTCAAGATGGGGCCCAGTAAGATCCAACTGCTAAAGGAAGCGATTGTTTTCTTAGTCTTGGAAAAATGACACCATAGCAAACCACTGGAACCACTACACCTAATCAAGATTCAACATTAGCCGAAACAAGCTACTCAAGAGATCTTCGGACAGATGTGTACACTCACAGTCAGACGCAGAATCCTTGCAGTCCTTGCAGTTGCTTGCTATTTATCAACCGTGCAATGCATAAAATCCAGTCTTGTGATGTGGACCAGGCGGCAGCCCTCTTTGACCTCTACTCATACGGGGATCCCAGAGGACTCACAACGGAACCGGTTTTTTCTTGCTCTCTTGACAGTGTTTAAAATTGTTCAAAGGAAATTGAAATGGACATGTATAGTTTGCCAAGTTACTAGCAGGGAAGGAGATTGCATCCCAGGAATGCCATGATAGCATTCTGAGATCCTATTTGTCGATGGCAAAGCTTGCTACAGCCACCTTCTTGATGCTGTTAGCCATATGGCCCGTGTGTTACTGTCAAATTCAAAGCTTGGAATCTTGTTGGCCCTAGAGAGTTTCCGTTGGGTCGGACCGTGAAGCTGCTAGCAACTAGCAACTAGTAGCTTTGCTGAGTTTGAGGTGCACTGGGGCGCGTTCGTATCTTAAATGTAGTTTGTAGCGAGACGTTGTGAAGTTGAACATGATTTTGAGAACACGGAACAATCTGATGCTGTTCTTCGCGATTGGATAAAGGCCTGACATTCAAGACCATTAAAGCCATGTCTTGCTATGAGTTTTGCAAACTGATCATGTGATCAAAACACATCAAAACTCATCTGAGTCAAATTACACCACCGTAGACCCCAAACAGCGGGTGGACTCAAGAAGTGATTTGGAACACATGAAATACAGCAACAGGAATGGTGAAAATGTCTGCAAAAAGTGCCGGAGGCCACTTTATATACATTTATTTGGTTCGGCTTCGCTTGCTTTGTTGCAACGCTAGATGCCAAAAAACGATGAAGGAAACATCCGATGGGGTGCAGCTATTTGGATCCAAACGCTCGAATCAAGCAGCATAGGACTGTCAAATTGGATGTGCTGAAAACATCGAAAGATGAAAGTGAAAGATGACATCATTGGAACTTTAGAGTCTGCGCAATTCTCGGCGTGCGATAATTTTAGCTGGGAGACATGGAAAAAACAAGCTGGGAGACAAGGGAGACAGGCCTCGGGAAGACGGACACACCATCCAACAAAGGGAAACAAGAAGGAAGACAAGCTGGGAGACAAGCTGGGAGACCAGCTGGGAGACCAGCTGGGAGACCAGCTGGGAGACAAGGGAGACAAGACCTCGGGAAGGCAGACACAGCATCCAACACAGGCACACATGTGGGGAGACCATCGGAGAAAATAAGAGACAAGGTAGGCAAGACCATCGGATTTTTTTTGAGCTAGCAGCAATCTGGGGTTGGTTCAGCTAGAAATGTTGTAGGGGGCTGCTGTGGTGTGTGCTTGGGGTTGGTTAAAGGTACGTTATTCCAGGTCGGTTTAAAGTTGGTGTATAAATGGTGTTTGTGTAGCGCTTGTTTAGCGTGAATCTAGTGTTGGTGCAATATGTTGTTTAAGGTTAGTTTGCGGTTTAGCTAGGAGCCCGCTTAGGTTTAACAGGCTGTTTAAGGTTGGTCCAAATAGCATGGTGTTAGGGTTGCTGCAGGATTTGTTTCGGCTTGGGTGAAGGTATTCTGGAATGTTTCTTTTCTTTTAAGATATCTTCAGTGTTGGTTTAGGTTTTGTGTAAGGTTTTGCCTAGTCCCCGCTTAAGGTTGTGTTCCAAGACCGCTTTGAAATTGTAGTTAAACTTGATTTGGGGTTTAGTTTGGGTGGGCTTAATGTTAGCTTAAAGTTTCCTCCGGATTTATTTACTGTTGGCGTACTGCTTATTTAACATTTTTTCGGGTGTTATTTCTGGCGTGCTTAGTGTTTGGTTTAAGATACGCTTAAGTTTTCTTTCGGTTTGGTTTAGGGTTGATTCGTCGGGTCAGTGGTTGATTGCTGATTGGCTTAAAGTTGGTGCAAAGTTTTGTCTAAAATCGGTCCAGTGTTTGGTTCGGAATTCGTCGAAAATTCGTGTGCCTTTTAGGTTTGGATTTGGGTTTGTTTTGGGTTGGGTTAGCCCTTTATTTGGCATTCGTTTCAAAGTTTATTTGAGATTGGTTGAAAATTTGAAGTTGGCTTGGGGTTTGACTTTCAGGTGTGCGTGCAGTTTCCTTCGTGAGGGTTTTAGGATTTATTGTTTTATCTATTTATATATACGTATATATACATATATATAGTTTGCTTTAAGGTTTTCTTTGGTTGGGTTACGGGGTTCTTTATAATCGGTCTAGGGTTGGTTTAGGGTTGGTTTGGGGTTGGTTTAAGGTTTGATTAGAGCTCGTTTGTGGACTATGGAATTTTGGTTTAAAACTTTATTGAATGTAGTTCGGAAATCTATTAGAGGTTGTTGGGGGTTTTGTTAAAGTTGGCTAAATGGCTAATTCAAGTTGGTTTAGGGTCGATGTAGTGCCGGCGCGCTTTATGTTTTGAGTTGGTTTACGGTTCGGTTTAGAATTGGCTTGGGGCTGGTTAGAGATCTATTTAGGGTTGGTTTGTGGTTTATTGCAAGTTGTACTTCAAAATTGTTGTCACTTTACTAAGGATCAGTTTATCTTTCTATTTCAGGTTGGTCAAGGTTTTTCTTTAGTTGGTTCAACATGTATTTATGGTTGATTTAAAATAAATCTAAGCTTTGGTGTTGCATTTATTTTGAATTCCCTTTAGGGTTGGTCAAAGGTTGGTTTAAAGTTTTATTTACTGTTTAGTGCTAATTAGTTTACAGTTTAACATTCGTTTATGGTTTGGATAAGTAAGGTTGGATTTGGGTTGCTGCTGGTTGAGAAAGTTCAGAACTTTATTTAGGGTTGGTTCAGGGTTGCTTTTTTTGTTGAAGATTGGTTTATAGTATTTCCAAAGGGTTGGCTCGAAGGTTTATCTACGATTGGCTCAAAACTTTACTTATGGTGGCTGGCTTGCTTGCTTGCTTGCTTGCTTGCTGGTTGGCTGGCTGACTCGCTTGCTTACTTCCTTGCTTGCTTCCTCAATTGCTTGCTTGCTGCGTTCCTGTCTTGCTTGCCTGCATGCAAAGTTGTTGCTTGCTCTGGCTTACCTGCATGGCAGGCTTGCTTGCTTGCTTGCTTGGTTTTGGACCAGAAACGTAGAGGCAGGAGCTTATCTTCTCCTATTCAATGAATGGCTGGCTTGGCTGGCTTGGCTGGCTAGCTGGCTGGCTGGCCTGCCTGCCTGCTTGCCTGCTTGCTTGCTTGATTGCTCGGTTGCTCGGTTGCTCGGTTGCTCGGTTGCTCACTTGCTTGCTTGCTTGCTTGCTTCCTTGCTTCCTTGCTTCCTTGCTTCCTTGCTTCCTTGCTTCCTTGCTTCCTTGCTTCCTTGCTTCCTTGCTTCCTTGCTTCCTTGCCTCCTTGCTTCCTTGCTTCCTTGCTTCCTTGCTTCCTTGCTTCCTTGCTTCCTTGCTTCCTTGCTTCCTTGCTTCCTTGCTTCCTTGCTTCCTTGCTTCCTTGCCTCCTTGCCTCCTTGCCTCGCTGGCTGGCTGGCTGGCTGGCTGGCTGGCTGGCTGGGCTTGCTTGCTTGCTTGCTTGGCCTGCCTGCCTGCCTGCCTGCCTGCCTGCCTGCCTCAGACAAGACCTCGCAAAGGCGGACACACAACACAGGCACCCATGTGGGGAGACAATGGGAGACAAGGGAAGACAAGGACAGGCCATCCAACAAAGGGAAACAAGAAGGGAGACAAGGGGACACAAGGCCCTGGAAAGGTGGACACACCACCCAACAAAGGGAAACAAGGGGGAGACAAGACCTCGGGAAGGCGGGCGCATCATCCAACACAGGCACACATGCGGGGAGACAGTGTGAGACAAGCGGAGACAAGGGGAGACAAGGGGAGACAAGGGGAGACAAGACTTCGGGAAGGCGGACACAGCATCCAACGCAGGCACACATGTGGGGAGACAATGGGACAAGAGGAGACAAGGGGAGACAAGGGGAGACAAGACCTCGGGAAGGCGGACACGGCATCCAACGCAGGCACACATGTGGGGAGACAATGGGAGACAAGGGGAGACAAGACCTCGGGAAGGCGGACACAGCATCCAACACAGGCACACATGTGGGGAGACAATGGGAGACAATGGGAGACCATGGGAGACAAGGGGAGACAAGACCTCGGGGAGGCGAACACACCTTCCAACACCAAGGTGGACACCTTAAGAAAGCATTAAGAACCCCTAACAGTACACTGTTTGGGGAAAAGCGTACAAACTTCAAAACGCATGTTCAAAACTGAGACAAAATTATTCAAACCGGAGAGCAAGTTCAGCTACAGCGTTAGCGATGGCCATGTTCATCTCCAAATTGCGATGATCAAACATAGCTGCAACTGATTGGGTTGTCATAGACGATCCACAGTTTCTTGGATATTCAGTTATTTGGGGTGGTTTAGTGGTATAATTCATTATTCATGGGTTATATCTTCAATTCTACATGGCATTGATGGCTTCTAAGTAGCATGTGTGCCCGGGAAATCCACTAATTATGACATGCAGGGTAATGCTGCCAGCGGATCTGCCGGTGAGATGGAGCCTAAACAGCCACCAGCCGCATCAGGAGAAGGCGAGCACGAGCACCTCGTTCCGTCGAATAAAGTGGCGAAGATCGCCGCGGGGCAAGCGACCGACGCCGTCGCGGAGAAGAGCCGCATCCTGGCACCGCTCCTCGGTGATGCTTTAAAATTTTTATATATTATTTATTAATATTTTATATATATAATATTTTACATATAATATATACGATGTATATATTGTATATTAATTTTACATATTATATATATTATATATAATATATATTATATATATTGTACATTATTTATAATATATATATTATATATTTTATGAATTATATATAATATATATAATATATTACATATATTTATATATATATATATAATATTTTATTTATAATATATACGATGTATATATTATATATTAATTTTACATATTATATATATTTATTATATTATATATTAAATATTAATATTACATATTATATATATTATATATAATATATATTATATATATTGTATTTTTTTTAATATATATATATATTATTTTATGAATTATATATTATATATATAATATATTATATGTATTATATCATACATTTAATATTTTATAAATAATATATACGATGTATATATTGTATATTAATTTTACATATTATATATATATATTATATGTTATATATTATATATTAATTTTACATATTATATATATTATATATAATATATATTATATATATTGTATATTATTTAATATATATATATTATATAATTTATGAATTATATATTATATATATAATATATTATATTTATTATATTATATATAATATTTTATATATAATATATACGATGTATATATTGTATATGAATTTTACATATTATATATTATATATTAATTTTACATATTATATATATTATATATAATGTATATTATATATATTGTATATGATTTATAATATATATATTATATAATTTATGAATTATATATTATATATATAATATTTTATATATATTATATTATATAAATAATTTTATATATAATATATACGATGTATATATTGTATATTAATTTTACATATTATATTTAATATATTTTATATATTATATATTATATATTAATTTTACATATTATATATATATATTATTTAATATATATTAAATATATTGTATATTATTTAAATTATATATATATATTATATACTTTATGAATTATATATTATATATATAATATATTATATATATTATATTATATATATTATATATCATATTTTATATATATTATATATTATATATTATATATTAATTTTACATATTATATATATTATATATATTATATATATTATATATATTATATATTTAATATTTTATATATGTATATATTTATTATATATAATTTATATTATATTTAATATATATTTTATATTTTATATATTATATATATATTATTTATATTATGTATATAATATATTATATTTTTTATATATTATATATTTTATTTATAATATATATTTTATATATTATATATTTATGATATTTTATATATTATATATTTTATATATTATATATATTTTAAATAATATATATTATATATTATATATATAATATATAAAATATATAATATATATTTTATGTATTATATTTATTTGATATATATGAAATATATTGTATATTATATATATATTTATTATATTTATTTTATATATTTTATATATATTATATTATATATATGATATTTATAATATATTATTTATTTATTATATATTATATATATGATATATATGATATATAATATATTTATTTTATATATCATATATATTATATATGTTTTTCCCTCTCTTGTATACCTTGCAGGCAAGCATCTCGAAGCCCATGGCACTAACGAACTCTCAGAGACATGCATTTGATGGCAGAACATATTGCAGGATATCAAACCAGATTCCAATCAGGGACCCAAATGGGATCTACAATTCCGGAAGCCAGTGGATTCCTTATTACAATAAAGAGAAGCCTAAATCAAAATTGACCAAAGTGCTTTGGGGTGTCGAAGCTTCAAGTGCAAAGGAAAGGCTGACAATGTAGATAGGCCAAAGCACGTGCAGTGCTTGGCCGCGTTGTAGTCATCTTCAAGTGTTGGGAAAGCTGGCCGCAAGAAATGTTTCCAATAGCACTTGAACCTTTCAATTAACAGCCCAAAGCTCTGACCTACATCAAACACACCAGGAACAAAGCCATGCTCACTGATGACGTCGACCATGAAGAATGCCCATGGAGTGTACTCAGACAAGTAACCAGATGCCTTTCCCCAATGTGAATCATGTATTGATGAGACAATGATGTTTTTCAATCTGTGAGGAAGTTTACGCTGTCTAGGGAACACAACATGACTCACATCAGCAGGCATAACACGGTCAGAACGAGCAGAAATCCAGCTTTTGAGAACAAGATACCTATCCCCAAGCAAAGCCCACATGGAATTCGGAATTTCTGCCCGTCGATCCAACAGATTAAGAAAAGCACGTTCAACAGTAGCAGTCTGCAGTGATCGGGCGCATGCACCACGGTACAGACACAAGACTTGGCTCTTCTTACGAATCCGTTTCAAGGGCGCACATGTGCAATTCTGGGCTGGACTAACTTTAACATCAGAAGATTCAGTGAATTCAGCGTCCAATCCATATTCTTGCAACATGGCGCTAGAAGTGTTCTGACAAAATTGACGTATCAAATGGCTCTGAAGATCCAGAACCCAAGCAATTTACAGGTCAAATAGTCAAATCATCCAACTGGTCTTTGAACAACTGATCAGCACAGGCCTTGGCCAATTCATCAGCTTTACGGTTTCCTTCGGTTAGATCAGGGTTCTGGTTCTTACATCGACCGTGAGCGGCCACTTTTAAGACAGTTGCTGTCCCAAGTCGGCGGGTCTCAGCCTTACACACTGATTCCCAAGCGTCGAGGTTGTCCCATCCTTTCAACACGCTCAATTCAAAACCATTGTTCTGCAAAAGTTCATAACCTTTGACAACGGTGGCGCAGTCGGAATAGACGGTAACATCACCACTGAAAAGCCTTAGGGCTGTTGCCAGTGCAAAAATTTCAGCTCTCTGGGAAGAATGATCGGCGCCTTCTACGGGAAAGGAAAAGGACCCCACCTCTGGTGAGTATATACCCACAGCAGCCCTTGCAAACCGTCGACATTTGGAGTAGAAGCAGCTCCCATCTATAAAGATATCTAGATTATGGAGTAGAAGGTAAGGCCTACCATGCGGAACATGGTCATGTTGGTGGAAAAGCTTCTTCCTTCTATCGAGAACGGAATCGTCTTCAAAAATAATCCCAGTGGTCCAACTAGTATTGGGAACGGAATCAGGGATATCTGGTTTCTGCAAGTAAGGCATTGTTGGAAAATATGCAAGTGCGTGGCTGTCTCAAAGCCGTGCTGGCAGCAATCACTTGCTGCTAGCCCAGCTTTGAACTTTCGTGGGCCATCAAACATTGACCCGGTGAACAGAAATTGCAAAATGCGTCTAGCATGCTGCATGCTAACCGGAAGAGACCGTAGTTTGCTTGCAACCACCCCCGATAGATCATAATCGGTCATGTCATTGTCGACGAGAAATCTCATCAAAGGAATATCAAGAGGCCTGTCGCGAACGTCCCACAAGTTTTCATGCCGCTGAGCGGATTGCAAAAACAGCCGGTGTCTGATTGATCGTTCGAGTTCTGAGGAGAAGAATTGCTGGCTTCCGTAATTCAAATTGAAATCGACGTCGTTCTGTCTCTGAAAGACAAAGGTGTCACCCACGGGCTCCCAATGAAGTTCTTTGAAGATTCGGGCTAAGACAACAGGAGCGCCATTGCGGGTGTCATTGCCGCGAACATTGTACTTGCGTGCTTGGGCTAAAATTTTGTGGGCTAATTCTGGGTCAGACCTTGCCAACTTTCTGTAGGTGGAAAGAACATGATGGACCCATTTTGCCCAGGGATCTACCCAAATATCGGAATGAGTTGATACTGCCAAGTAAGGACATCGCATCTTATTTTTTCGGGGGAAAATGCAATTAACCACAGCAGTACGCAATTTCTTCAGGGAACCTTTGGAGGGGCCTTGAATTTCTGAGCCGTAAACCCAAACACTATGAGCATTGCTTTTGATATAGAACCCTTTGTCCGAAGTAGGTAAGGGTAACTTACTGATCTTTGCTACTATCTTGATTGCACGGTGCACTCGCGCATCCTGTAGTTTCGCGCCACCACGCCTAGTGACCTTGTGTGAGAATCCTAGTGACTTTGCCTCCTTGGCCTTAGGCATTTGCCGTCCAACTTGCAGGAGGAACCGTTGAGCATTCTTTTCTTTCTTGGTCAAAATTAGGCTTTTCTTGTCGTTCTGTTTCTGTCCGACTGCAGAATCAAAAAAGGACAAGTCGATGGCAGCTTCTGCTAAGGCTTGGAAATCAGAAATTCTAGCCCACAGTTTCGTATCATCAATAAAAGACACGAAATTAATGTTTGTTTTGGTTTCGATGCGTTTTGCAAAAACAGCAAAGATAAGGTTGGCAAAAAGAACGCTAAATGCACATCCTTGAACAAGACCGTTGGTTTGAACTACACGAGGACCGTAGGCTTGTCCCAGCTTGAAACACTCATACTGCCCCCGGTAAAACCCCTCAATGCAGTTGATGATATGGGACGGAACACCCAATTCAGTGGCAAGATTGAAACAAAACTTGGGAAGCAGGAGGTCAAAACACTTGAAACGGTCTATGAATAACACTATTCTGGCGTCACCCTCAAAGAACTCTTGTTCAAACAATTCAGATGAAAGACTCAATTCTGAAGCAATGGCGTTTCGATTGGGCAAACCGCCCAGGAGAGCAGCAGGTGATATCTGGGTCATCCATGAACTTAGATGTCTGAATCTTATGGAGGACCAGGTTGCGTAAAAAACGGATGATAAACCAATTGCGCGAGTAGTTTCCGGTGTCCAAGTTTTTTCGCTTTTGGGGATGGCAGCTATCGGCAGAATCTTAAATGAGGGGGGCCATGTCCCCGTGTGTTCCACTAAGCAGTAGAACAAAGCAATTGCCTCCCATGCGCAGACTGGCAACGCTTGTATTTCCACAACCTTCCACCTATCCAACCCTCCGGATTTGTATTCTGGCTTGGTTTGGAAAAAAGACCATAACTCAAAGGCACTGAAATCAGGTACCTCAGTTATTTGTCTTAGGTCCTCGATTTCGTGTTGGTATTTTTCAAAAAATGACCTGTATAGGGCTTCTTCATCAACATTTGCATGAGTTGTATAAATCTCACCGATATGGTCAGTTAACATCTCAAGAATTTCATTTGGATCCCCAGTCAACGAACGAACCATCATTGCGACTCAACACCTTAGCGCTGTGAGTATTTTGGTTCCTCAACCACCTGAAAACATGGCGACGATCTTTCTTGTGTGAAATTTTGATTTTCTCTTTCCATTTCTTTATGCGGCTTTTAGCGTCTTCTTCTGATATCATCGCTTCGAACTGGATGAGTTGAAAGGAACAGTGCTGGATAAATTCTTGGAGCCCTTGAATGGTCATGTCAGGTTCAACAACAGGACATCCGAAAGAAAGAAGATATTGGTTGATGTTATATACAGTTTTTTGGGTCAATTCTAAAAATGTGGGATGTAAGGGTTTCCAATGGGCAACCTTCATGACAAGTTCATGTATGGACCGGCGGACTTTCTGAATCCGTTTCTGCGTGCCGGAAACCTTCGTAGACGGAGGTAACAGCTTGGCTTTTTGGAAAGATGGCACTTTGCCTTTTTCCTTTCTAATTTTCTTCTGTGAGATCTCATCCAACATGTCATGAACCATGTCACAAAGCGTGTCCCAAAAATTGCAAACATCCAAATGTTCATCATGTTCCAACAAGGACGGAAGAAATGCTTGAAAAATAGGAAGGCATTTCTCATTTCTCTTCTGCCACGCTTGTTGGTTTCGTGGACGAGGGGGAAGATTCCAGCTTTCCACAGGTTTAAGCATCATACATTCGGTGCAAAACACTTCAACATCAAGCTCCAAATTAATGGGGCAATGACCTGGAGCTAGCGGACCTCTAAAGATTTGCACATCCTTGGCAGCAGCAATAGAAAAATGATTGAGAAGGAAATTGTCAATCCTAGTTCTATGGGGTCCAACTAGGCCAGAACTCCAGCCACATGCACTGAATGTCGCTTCTAATGGAATCTTCTTAGAAGCCCGGAGGTCAGCATCAAAATCATACCACAGTCCCGAGCACAACGCTTCAGCTATAGCTGAACTTTCAGAAGTGTCCATTTGCAGGTCGCCCCCGATTATGACGGGACAATGATCATACAGCGAGGCGAACTGAAAAATATCACGCAAAATCTCCTCCCGTGTTGCCCGCGCGGCAGAACCAGTCGGCAAATAACAATGAACCAACACAAGGCCGGTCCGACCGTTTGAAACAGACAACCAAATTGGCAGGCAATACTGGTGGAGATACTGCAAATTTTGAGGAAACTGGATAGCTGCGGATGGGATCTGCTTATGTACCAAAGTAGCAAGTCCCCCTGTGGGTTGACGAAAGAATCCCTTGGGACCCATGACTTTGGATAAAGGAGGTTGAAACCCAATGTGCAAAACCCATCCAGCCTTGCTGGCGCGATTTCGGATTGATTCAATACACTTTGGCGAAATTCTTGTCTCTTGCAGTAACATTGTCTGAGTACACTCTGCTTGAAGAAAAGCAAGAACAGTATCCAAACGCTTTCCTAAAGCCGTGACATTCAAAGTAGATACCTTTAGGGGGGGACCTTCACCAGGAAACCCCAAGCATGGAGAATACACCGAAAACAAAACGCACTGAGGCCACGAAGAAAATGCATCAAGTTCTGCCGTCGTCAGATTGAATTGGCAGGCATAGCCATTGGCCATTGCATGGGTAATCCAACGCATTCCATCTTCATAGCTAAAGCCATGAAAATGTTGACCGCTGTCCTGTTCCAGTTCAATCAGCTGGTATCGAATTAAACGGGACTGCCGTACGTGTAAAAGTGAGTTGACGTGACGGCAGGAAGCCCTACTAACACAGAAATTGATTTGCCGCACTCTGAAGGTCACAAAGATGGCTCTGCGATATGCACGGGCACTTTGTTTGCGGAATGCCCGCCTATAATATAATATATATATATATTATATATTATATATATAATATATAATATATAAATATTGTAATATATATGATATATTTTGTATATATTATATATATTATATATATAGGTATAAATATTTATTTATTATATATATATATTATATTATATATATATATTAGTGTAGTATATATAATTTCCACGCATCACTGTGTGGGGTTCCAATCTTTTGCTGGCAATCCACCGCTCCTCCCTCCTCCTCCTCCTCTTCCTCCTCCTCCTTCTCCTTCTCCTCCCACCGTCCTCCTCCCGCCGTCATCCCTCATCCTCCCTCTGTGTGTGTCAATTATCAACTTCCCTGTATCAACTTCCCTGTATCAACGCTGGGCACCGCAGCAATTGGTTAGCCTCCGTACGCTGGGACGCCGCAGCTGCACGCTGGGACGCCGCGGCTGTTTCGCGTGGCAGGCGCAGCACTTGGTGCGTAGAGTCTCTGGACGCTGGGACCTGTTTCGCGTAGCAGGTGCGGCACCTGGTCTCGCTGCATAAACTCTCTGCACGCTGGGACGCCGCGCCTGCTTCTTGCTTGCACAAAGACGGTGTTAAGGTGTTAGCTTGATTTTTTGATGGCGTGATTTTAATTCGAAATTGCTGAAAGACGATTGGCTGGAGATAGTAGAAAACCACTTGGTGGCTCTCTGCAGCTGTTTCGTGTGGCAGGCGCGGCACTTGGTGACTTCTGGAAACTCTCTGGATGCTGGGACGTCGCGGCTGGACCGCGGCTGGACCGCTGGACGCTGCGCTTTGGCGCTTGATAACTCTCTGTACGCTGGGACGACGCAGCTGCGGCTGTTTCGCGTGGCAGGCGCGGCACACTGGTGACTCTCTGTAGATGGCTGGATGCTGGGATGCTGCGGCTGTTTTGCCTGGCAGGCGCGGAATTTGACCCTCTGGATGCTGGGACGCCGTGTGTAAAAGCTGCTCTGTGTAAAAGCGTCTGTGTGTAAAAGGCTTCTGTGTACAAGCTGATCTGTCCAAAAGCTTCTGTGTGTTTAGGCCCCTCTGTTTCTTGCTGCTGTGTGTAAAGGCTTCCCTGCCTACTGTCTGTCTGTCTGTCTGTCTGTCTGCCTGCCTGCCTGCCTGCCTGCCTGCCTGCCTGTCTGTCTGTCTGTCTGTCTGTCTATCTCTCTATCTCTTTATCTGTCTATCTATCTATCTGTCTATCTATCTTTCCATCTATCTATCTGCCTATCTCTTCTCCATCCGACCATCATCCGCTCCCACCACCCCAAGGCATCACCTTCTTCTCATAACAATCGGAAGGCTTAACATGTGGGGTTTTCTTGCTCTTTAACTGATTCGTATGTCATTTTAATTCGTACAATATGCAGTATGAAAAACATCCCGTGTCCCATGTGCATGTGCATAGCATGTTCGCTTCTCCAGGCTGCCTTTTTCCGCAACAGGAAAGATCATCGCTGCCGGCCTGCTGCAGATCAGTTTCTGATGGTAGTCGAAGCAACTACTGGCTTGCTGAGATCTGTGCAACCTGAGAGTGGAACTGTCAGGTAGGTGCCTTGGACATGCTGAACTGAGGACAAAAGACTCTGATGGAAAGGCGATTGAGGATGGCATGAAGCCCCTCCTGAACATCCAGAAGGGAAGCTTGGCCTTGAGGGTGCAGGAGCTGTTCTTTGAGTACTTCTACAGCCCTAGGGTCTGGCGAAAGAACTCTGAGACGACGGCGCGATACATCGTCCACAGAGAGTTCTCCAAGCTGAAAGAAGCCACACAGAGACCTTTGAGCGACAATCTCAAGTGTATGCTTCTGCTGTTGTTTTCTGTAGACCTCAAGGCAAACAGTGAGTACGACTACAAGAGGTCTCTCACATGCCCTTCGGATCCAGTTTCCCAATGTGCAATCGACTGGAGCAGTGCCAGGATTAGCTTGGTGTTGGCAGTGGATCTGGGCAACAACAGCTGAAGCCACGTTGCAACCCTTTTCACCGGAAGCAACAAGTTTGGTTGCTGAGGATGACGTCGAAGATGAAGAGGCCTTCGCCGAGGAAGATCTTGTTGACTATGAGGGGACAGAGGACGATGGCTATACTCTGATGATGAAGCGTTGGAAGCTTTGATTGGCGAACTTCCAGATGAAGGTCTTGAGAACTAGCATCGCAGTGATTTCAAGAAGTTCAATCAAGAAGCCATCAGAAGGACCTCCATCACAAGGTTCCCCGCAGACCTTCCCCTTCAAGGCCCAAGGCGATCTGTCCTTCGACAAGAGCTCAAAGGCTCAATGCAAGGCTGCTGTCAGTTTTCTGAAGACAGTCACAGCTTGCACAGCTTGCGGTGGCAAAGGACACTGGATTGGTGACTCTGTTTGTCCGAAGTCATCCAAGAAAGGTGCTGGATGTGGTCGTGGGAAAGGCAGTTCAATCCAAAAGCCCAAAGAAGGATGCCGGCGCAGCGAGCCGGAAGAAACTATATTTTGTGCTGCACAACCGCATCGAGTCTGATGATGAGGCCATGGCGAATTTTGCCTCCAAGACCCAGAATTACCAGCCCCTGGCTTGTGAATGAGGATGTTCCAGACTTGTGGGTCCTCTGACATTTCTGTGAATACCTAGGTCCTTGGTCCCTTTGACGTTTTAAGAGTGCGCAGGTTCATGACCCCTTGGCAGTCCTTGCAAATGACAAGATCCCTGCAGAGACCTATGAAAGTGCCGAGCTCTTTGACTCTGCCAGCGTCTACGCCACGATGGCATCAGCAGCCCCCAAAAGTTTCTCTGATACCTTGCCTATCATGGTCAAGCCATGATGTATTGATGGCCCTCCGTGCGCCACAACTTTGTGAACACTGATCTTACCACGGCTGCGCAGAAAGACAGTTCCACCGTGGAGCTAATGGACACACAAGGCACATTGCTTGCAAAGAGTGTGGCTGCAACGTGATTCAAGCTCGCAGAAAGGAGCCCTTGCAATTGTAATGGGTACAGCCTTCTCGTTCTCATGAACTTGCCGCACATGTTCGAGCCCTGACTTTACAGGCTCTGGAGGATGGGCCCATCTCCAAGAAGCCACCGGGATTTTCAACAAGAGGAGCCTTGCGAGGCCTGTCTCCATTGCTGATTGGCAAGTCAGTTCAGACGATGCTGCTCCCTCTTCAGCTGCTTCTACAACATCCAGTGCTATTCCAGTGGTTACGATCGTGAGGCCTGCAAGGGCTGATGGGTATGGAGACAAAAACAAGACATACAACCACACCCAGCACCTGGGTTTGCCATGTACAGGTCATGGAAATGGCTTTGACGAACAAGCCAATGGCGTAGATGGTCTCCCTTCCTTGAGACTGCTCAAGTCAACTTCCATGGAGCCCCATCAGCCAATGGCGTAGAGTCTGGTCTCCTCTTCCTCCAATGAGACTGCTCAAGTCAACTTCCATGGAGCCCCATCAGCTTCTTGGCAAGAGGACTCAGCACCCCAGCGCCATGGAAGCAACAAGGATCATTCAGGTTTCACTCCAGCAAGATCCTCAAGATTTTGAACATGCTTCTGTTACTTTTTGCGATGTGATGATGGCTGAAGCTGCTGATGAACAACGCGATGACCTTGTGGATTTTTCTGACGATCCTGCTGATGTCACCGTGAACTATGCACTCACAGCTTCAGATGCCCCTGGACTTGCCATCTTGGACAGTGGCTGCACACGAACAATGCATGGCAGCAAGTGGTCTTCCGCTGTCGAAGATGCCCTGAAGAAGTATGGGCTGGAGCGGCAAACCAAGACCAAGCTTCAGCCCTTCAGCGAGACCGTTTCTGACACTGTAGAAGTTTACCCAGTTGGAATTGGAGGTCTCACAGCAAATTTCACTTTGCCGAGATCAAGGGTGGCACTCCTCTGCCCTCTGCTGTGTCACGTCCCTATATGCAGGAGCAGGAGCTTGGAACCATCATTGACCTTGCTAACAACACCGTTTCTTACAAGACGTTGGGCATTGAGAATCTTGCCTTGATCAAGACATCACGTGGACACATGGCCGTAAGCCCATGCTTTGCCATTCCCAAGCTGGAAGCTACAGATTGGATTTTCTCCGTAGAGGCCATTGGGGCCATTGGGTTTGGAGCCTGGGCATGCTGGGCTTGGCCCGTTGTCCGTCAGAGCCAAATGCCATTACTCACTTCCAAGCGATGCTTGATCTCCTGCGCCCACTGGACGGATGGAGTCGAATGATGAGCCCACGAACTATGGCATAATCTGTGAAGAGGATGAATCCTTGGTTTCCGATGGGAGTTCTACTGTCAGAAAGACCACCAACCGCCAGGGAAACAAGCTCCAGACACTGTGCAACATCTTGGAGTCTAAAGATTTGTCTCGGACTCGCAAACTTCAAGGTCGAGAGCGACCGCATTTCACCCAAGCCTTTCCTGCTGCAAAGCCCTGGGTCAAGCAGCTGTTCGCCAGCCAGAGGGGCCTGACGGTCATGCATGATCATAGTGTTGTTTGATTCTTCAAATTCTTGGGATGCCACTTCACAACAGGTACTTGCACGCCTTCACCAAGACATGGCTGCTGAAGACCCTTACCTCACAGTCATCGCCCATCCGTGTGGCCCTCCGTGATGGTGCAGTTGCTGAGACGGTCCGAGACCTCCGAGAGGATTCAAAGATTCACCTCACCCTGGTCAGCAAGGTGATCAAAGACCGGGTGAACGCCAATGAGCAACCCTATGGCTCTGACAGCATTGAGAAGCCAGAGATGGCTGATGTTAGGGCTTTGGGTGGAATATGGTTCTCTGTTGGCACTCGAGATCGATGGATGTCAGGCTGGGCACAAGGACAAAGGCAAGAAACCCAGCTTCTACCTGACCACCGTGATGGCTGCTCAATCGATCTTCTCTGAGTGCGTTTGCAACTGTTCACAACATCAACCACTTGAGGGTGCCAACAAATATGACCTCAGAACTGCGCAAGCCGCATAATGGCCACGTCAACTGGACCAGTTGGTTTTGCAATGTGCCATTCTGCAGGCGTTTCAAGCACCACCGGTCAGACCTGATGGTGCGTGGTCTATTTCCAGCCCAACATCAGCCTGGCACCTCCAGAATCTACAACTGGTTTGGACTCGCAAGAGTGATTGGAGTTGAACTAGGCAACCCTCGCCAATTGGAGGATGAAGATGTGGCGACTGAAGGGAGTGCTCCTCATGGTCCCTCAGTGGTGCTGATGACCGGCGAGCAGATGCGCTTCGCCAATGAAAATAAGCCCTTGGCTGTTGATGCGCGGCCTTTTGGAATTCTGCCGCAAAGACTAGCTGCACCACATGAACAACAAGATGGCCAAGGGCAGGCATCAAGCTAACCCTCAGCACCAGCACGACCAGACAGTGGAGCCCAACAGCCAACAACAACAACAACAACAACATGATGCACCACCACGTTTGCCAATTACAACACATCAACAACAAATCACAACAGACGAGCCAGAACCAGCACCAGCTGCTCAAGCAACACCACGCGGCGTCGAACACCCTTGAACACAGAAATGCGACGGCCAAATCGACTTGATGCACATGCCTATGAGCCACAGCGCGCTTCTGCGCCGACATTTCAAGACCTTCGAGGCCCTTACCTTGTTTACGATGAGCCGTGGGAAGACTATTGTCCAGAACTACAAGCCTCTGTGAAGCGCCTTCGCCTCCAGCGACTGCGCGATGAGCCAAGCGATGTTGAAGCGACTGTGATCAAGAATGATGGCCAAATTGAATTTCTACACAGGCCTCACACTGAGTTGCCTATTTAACTAGCAAGGCGGCAAGAGCGAAACATTTGCATGCAGGAGGAATAAGATTTTGCCACCGGATGAACAAAATATCAGATCAAGCTCTCCAACATGTTCCCTGCTCTCCTTCGGCGTTGTTTGCGCCGTGGCCATGCTGAAGGGTTGGATCATAGCTTCGTATGATGCTTCAACAGCCTATTTGCAAAGCAATGGTATCTCGAGATTGTTGATCCTTCGCCGCCCTCATCCACCTCCTCCTCCAAGAGTCCTCCCGGGCACGCTCTTGAGCGGCCATGGCAGCATTTATGGAAAAAGATCCTGGTCGAAGTTGGTGGATCAAGCTATTACGTGATGCTCAAGAATGTGGCTGACGTATTTCCAAGCTTGAACTTACTCTCTTTTTCTTGGGCAAGAAGTTCTGGTTGGAATCATGGGAAGCCACGTTGATGATCGTATCACGCACGGCTATGGCCCAAAGTATGACTCAGTGATGAAAACTTTCACCGAGAAGCTCCACTTAAAGCACAAGGATGGTGAGCTTCGTTTCTGTGGAAAGAACTTGGTCCAAGGCGATGACAAATCAATTTCCTTGGGTTAGGTCGGTTAGGTCGGCGTAAGAAGGCCTGCAGTACCAAGTCTTGGACAAACATTGAAGAAGCACCCCAGTACCCAAATCTTCCCCTGAATGAGGCCGAGATGAGCGACTTCAGGGCCCTCGTTGGTAGCATGGGATGGATAGCTCGTCAAACGAGGCCCCACGTCATAGTCAATGTGAGCCTTGCATCCCAAACCCACCGGCAGTCCATGAGTTCGTGGCGCCATCGAGCTCAACAAAGCTGTAAAGATGCTGAAGGAAAGCCCCCGATGTTCGATGGTGCTTCAAGCCTTCCAAGATCACCCTCGAGGACTGCATTGTTTTCGTTTGCGCAGACTCAAGCTTTGCTAAGGATTGAAATCCCAAAATGGCTATGTGATGACTGAGCCTCCCTGAGCTGAGAGATGGTGAAGAGACCGTCCATCAAACGAGCGTGCACAAGCCAACTGGCAGCTAAAAGCAACGCCATCCTTGCTGGCGTTGAGGGTGCAATCTACGGTGCGTCTCTTCTGCGTGAGATCTTGAAGCCTGGCATCGACATCACTATGCTGGGGACTGAGCATTCCCTCAAGCGAATTCTGGCCTTCACTCACTCCAAGAGCGTTGAGAGCACAATCACGATTATCTATCTAATGTTTAGGTAGCCCACTAGAAGTTTTTTTTATCCGGCAAAACATTTTTGTAATAGAATTTGTCAAAATGCAATTAATGTAGCTACAATACTAATTACTATATACCCAGTCCAGTATAATGAAATGATGCAGATTAATACGGGTTCGTCTGAGAATATGGTATCCCCAAATCCCATGGTTTATCATCGATTCACCTTGTTATGAAATGATGCACATGAACCGGCCGAAATCAATATGTTGTTAGTTCATTCATAGTTAATATCATGACATGTGATTTACAACCAATGGTAATTTTCATATATAATGATACAAACATGATTATTATCGTCGTGATTAAGATTATTCATAAAATGCCAATTAATAACAGCTGTCATCGGAGTAGTTGGTAGTGATTTTCAATAGATATCATACGACTACAACTGTAATAATATATCTATTTTGCTGTAAATCCCATGCATGTTCACAGGGTCCACGTGATGGATTTTTGAGCAAATGTTTTCTGTCACAAGTGTCAAAATCTCAATTTGATATCGAGTTTGTGAGATCCAAAAAGCACAGCGAACGGCAGAGCTGACACAACCACATGCGTTGCATGCAGCGTGCATGCACGGCACGTGGGGCTCAGGGCTGACGCAGATGCTGATGAGTCGAAACGCGACAATGTGCTTCGTATTCAGGCCAAGAAAACGGAAGACGCCAGCGGAAAACACCAAAATAGTCGGGTTAGGATTGCTTCGGTCTGGTTACTTTCTTGGAATTTTCGGACTGCTGGGTGGGATTGCTTGTGTGCATTTATCTAGAACATATATAATTGCAATTATTTAAAATCATTTTCTCTTGGCAAATGAATTTTGTTAACCCACAAAGAATGCATATCAACCGACATATTGCGAAGGCGATGTCGGGTCCCGGACGACAAGAAAGACCGAGAAACAACATCCAGCTAGACCTTCCTTAAACGTTTCGCATGGTGTTTGGCGCATGATCTTCAAATGCGTTTTTGTTTGCATCAAACTGGTTTGTCACGGAATTTTCTAGCATTTTTCGAGCGGGGGTCTGAAAGCAAAGCGACAGGTCATGACGAGCTATCCAAAGGACGGACTTCTGGGTGATGTTTTGATTCCATCGCTCTCGCCCTTCATCAGCCGGAACCCAAGACGTACCATAGGTCGTAGGCAATTTCATACGCAACATGACCAGTGGCTTGAGCAGTGCCCAGGGTCAGGGACAATTTCAATTTGTTTTTCGTCGTTTTTCTTTGTCTCTTATCCTGGTATCCTTTCCTTTTCCCTCTCACGCTCTCATTCCTCTCTCTCTCTCTTTCTCTCTCTCTCTCCCTCTCTAGCTCTCTCTTTAGTTAATTTTTTTCCCCCGTCCTTTGAGTTTTTCCACGTCCGCTTTTCTGGCCAAGGTGCAAGGACGCCAGTGCTGAAGACCTACAATATTTGGGGCAAGACTGGAAGGCACGTGCAAGAAGTTCCCTGACGCATCACTGAATGTTGATCGAGTTGCGCAGCAATGTCAGTTTCAAGTGACTCTATGTTGAAACCATTTGGAACCACAGTAATCAGTAAGTTAGATTCAATTCCAGGGTGCTGCTTTCTTGTTTGGTCCTTCAATCACTCCAACGTTTCCTTCTTAGAGCTCCACAACGTGCAAGAGCAATGAAGTTCTGGATTAAAACCCGTTTTGGGATAATGCTGCGATGCTGTTCTGTATCGATTTGTTTGTGGAGATGAGATACTCTTTTGGATGGGTTTCTCAAAGTCTTTGAAGAATGTGCCCAAACACCTCAGTCTGCTTTGCACCGCCTGTAGTTAGAGGATGTTAGAGGTAGTTTCATGCAATGATGGTCTGCATTGGCACTGTGAACACGAGGGTTGTTTAGCACCTGAAAGAAACAACTAGTTAGAAACATTTTTGTTAGTTTAATTTACTTCAGAAAAAGAATCTAAATCATGTGAAACCATGTGAAACCTGCACTTCATGGACTTACTCTGTACTTACTCTGTGCATCTTTTTTCATAGTTACTCTGAGTAAGTCCATCTTATCACCAGAAGCTCTGCTAAGCTCCGCGCAGGGAGGGCACAGGCGGCGCGGGCAACGCCGCCGGCGCCACGAATGCCATGAACAATGGCGTCGTCGGTGAAGAGAAGCGGGTTTGCCTCGGTGAAATCCTCATGGCCATCCAATGGCAACCGAGGACCTCAGGGACCTTGGGGACCTTAGGGACCTTAGGGACCTTGTCAAGCATGTGATATCAATGATAAATGATAATCAGTGATAATCAATGCCCAATTTTTATGAATTATGATGAATGATGTCAAACAATGTGCAACATGTTTTTCGAATTCTGTTATGTTTCGAAATATTTTCTGATTTTTCAACAATTTCTTTCGAAGTTTCTGTGTCTCCTTGCTTCTCCACTGTGCTATTCACAACGCGCGTTCATTTCTATGACCTGTTGCGTGTTTTCTTTTGGCTCCGGTTTTCCTGTGAATGGATGGCAGCTCACAACGAAGCTGTGACTGTGCTGCCCCAGTTCAACTAATTTGTGCTGTGGCCGTTTAGGCTGAAGAGGGAAGAGGCCTGAACAGCATCTGCTTTTGGTACCAGCATCACGCCCCGTTGTGATCATGCAGCTTGCTTTGGCTTCATTGCCTCACTGTCTTTACAAGGCTGTGGCAGTACTGAGGAAAACACTTCAGCGGTCACTGCAACTGTGACAGCGACCACCACTGCGGGCGACACGGTGACAACCACCATGACCATGACAACCACCATGACCATGACGATGACTTCGACTTCCACCGTGGTGGCGTGAAGACCGTGGAGTGAGCGCGGTGCTGGTGGCATCTGAGGCTTCCCGACCCAGCCTTTGAGTACTTGGACATTAATTTGCAATTCTGACAGCAGAAGGTAGGCAGGGCCAGATTGCCTCAGGTTGATAATGTTGATAGATGGATGTTCAGGTTGACAATTTGAGGTGTTTGGAATTGTTTGGACACCTTTTTTTACACAAAGAAAAACATTGACGTTTGGGTGAGTGGGCAATCTCAATCTTTGCGATGGGGTCCACGGCAAAATACCCCTCGCACGTTAGGCAGAACGCTCTTTGTGAATTGCAGTTGCCTGCTGGAAGCGCACAACGATGCTTATGCATAGTGCAAGAGATCCATGTCACCGATTTCTGCTGAGAAAAAAGCTTCAAAGGGTTCCTTCAATTTTTGTGAAGATCTTTAATTTAAGTTGCTAGGCCTCCCGGGCACAGGATCTTCTTTTAAGGCCATCCCATTTATCTTGTTGCATGTGCATAGCCCTGTCTGAACGCTTGTCAGCAACACGTGAGTAGTAGTGTTGTTTTCCATGTTTTTGATGTTTTTTGATTTCCATGTTGTTTGCATTCGCTGCGTCGCTGCGTGAGGAATTTTCTGAACTATGCGAAGGGACAGTTGACCGTCCAGGTGAAACACATCAAGCCACAATCTCAGCGATGGTTTTGATCGTATGTACGTCGTATCTATATATGTGTCAAAACGCTAGCCACAGCAGGTGTCCGCCCGGACACAATCGGACCGTTTTCTCGCCTGAGCACAAATTGTCCTGCGAATGCGGATCTATGCTGGAACACCCTGGATGGAAGCCGGCAGGCAAGTGGGACAGTAGACCTGGGAATGACACTGGCTTCAACACTCCGGACCCCAAGGATTATTGGCATCAGTTATTCATGGTCTATTGACTATTTAAATCGACGCACGTCAGAGGTTCCAGGGATGAGTGGACCTTGCTTCAAGTCCGGGCCACCTTGCAAACGATCGCACAGCAGCAAGTATCGGGTGAAGTCCAACAAATGGCCTTCGGCCGACTTCACACGCTGGCGACACCAAGTCTTATAGGTCATGGCCCTTTCATCCTGAGCTTGCATCAAATCTGCGTAGCTCATGTTCTCAGACTTATACTTACCCCAAGTGATGAGTGTACGGCCCCAAGTTTCCAAATCATGGGCATGAGGTGGAAAAGCAATTTTGATTTCACAAGACTCTTGGGCACTCAAGGGAAATGGACCGGCCAAGACAGGCTCGGAAACATAGCCACTCACTGGGTTCGGAAGCATCTCAGATGAGACCATTGTCGCCGGACCAGTGCTCAACCCCATCTTCTTCACTGTGACCTCCACTGGAGTTGAATCTTCTCGGCGCTTGGATCCATCTGACATCGCTCCCATAGGCATCAGCTCTGAGACCAAGGAAAAACCTCCATCACTGCAGTTGCTACTACTTTCCATAGCTGATCCAGACTTCGCTTTCTCTAGCAAGGATTGCAGCGCCAGCTGCTCTTCAGGCGTCAATGGCATTGGCTTCCAACACTGGACGGGAAACAAAAGGTTGGACACCAAAAGTGGTCAGGCTGACTCACAAATCTTGAGCTTTCTGTGCTGTGTAACAACGCAAAAACTGAAAAACCCAGGCTGGTGATTGTACAAGCTTCGAAGTCTTCATGCAAAACTGATTCCACATGACATTCCCCCAGGACATGACACGTGAATTCTTTTCCTCATGGCACAAGCTACTAAATCAATGATGTTTCAATGTGACCCTCAAGTTGCTCACTACCTACGGAGATGTTCTTGTCCGACACTGAACACTGATCACGCAACTGATGTGGCTCGGAAGAATTCTGTACATCAAACAACTTTTGTTTTCACCGCTCTCGCTCTTCAGCTTGTTGTTGCAAGACTAATTCCTCAGGAGAAATCTGGTACCGACCATGCCGCACACAAGATCTGAGCAAGTCAATTGGGTCAGCCTTGTCCTTGGTGAGAGCATCAGCTAACATACGGTTAGTGGGAAGCCATCTAACAACTCCAGCAGTGCAAGACAGTGATTCGCGGATAATCACAACATCGATGCTAGTCCTACGATCATCTATTGACGTCGGGGCTGAAGGAGAAACAAGGTGATCAAACAATGACTTGCAATCCGTGGCATAGATTGGTGGTCGATGCTGCAGCTTAGCACGGGCATCTTTCAAAGCAAAATGACCTTCTAGGGTTTCCAACATCAACAATGTCAACCATTCTACCGAGCCGCTTGCAGTGGCCATGGCCTGAGCCTCACCACCCAGTGTCGAGCTGACTGCTCGGGGCAAGCGATAACTGCGCCAAATTGCTGGCACCCAAGGAGACACTTGACCCTTGTGCATCTTACTATCTACAAAGGCCAGAACATAACCAGCTTGAGTATGAACTCCCACATTGGCGAAGGCTGCATCTGAATGACAACAAATTGTGAGTCGATTTGGGTCAATGCTTTGAAACCGAATGGAAAGGCTTTTGTGTTGTTTGGTACGACGAATGGCATTGTTGGCATCTCTCAGGTTTCCAATACGGGGCTTAGGAAAGCATTGCTGACTCAAGCTCGTTTGCACTGAAAGGTCTGGGCGCGATTGACTACTAAGCCAGTTTAAGGATCCATTGATCCCTCGCAAGACCCTGGTCTGAGATGCATCCAACGGAGTGTCAGGTCGTGCAGACTTGGGAATGAAAGCCGGTTTCAACGTTTCTGCAAAGTGCTGTTGAGACATGACAATTTCCTTACTGACTGGATCCTGTTCGTACATGGCTCCACAAAATTCACCAGCGCCTCGGCGCCATTTCCTATATGGAAACCTGGCCTTCAACTGCGCGATGGACTTTTCGAAAGTGGGGCCCATGCCTCTTACTGCTGTATCATCAACATGCACACCCATCACACCGATCAGTTGGTTCTCAGCATCACGCAGGGTATACAAACAGCAGTCGAACTTTGATCGACGCCAGCCAGCAGCCGCGGCTTCCTGGTCGAAGGTTTTATACCAGGTGGCCGGGGCATCGTTCTGCCCATAGACATTGCCTGTCACCTCAATGACTGCATCCGAAGGCACTCCAGGAATTCCACCATTGGGCATTTTCGCAAACAAAGGACGGTATTTGCTATCTAAGGGACCCGCCTCCATGAAGGCACCTTTGATATCTCCCAATTGGAGTTCCCATCCGAATGAGGCAAGCAACTGCATCAGCAAAACTCTACTGGGCAAGCTGAGCGTCGGAGATTGGCGCATACCGTCTTGGGCTTTGGTTTCAAGATCAGGATCTAAGTGACCCTGAAGACACCAACGGCTTTTGACCTTGAACGTGTGAACATCAGCTTCATTGACATGTGCTCCCTCCTCGAGAGGTTTCCTAGTGATCACAAAACGACTGCCAATGAATCGGTGAGGGAACTTCTCACGGATGGCCTGTGCCCGCTTTCCAAGATGAACTTTGACTGCACCTTTTTGGAAAATTGTTGACCATTCTGTCGTCTTGGATTCATTAACCATAGATTGTAATTCTGGAGAATTTCCACACGCTGGAAGTTCTTTCGTTGCTTTCTTTTGGATATGGGCGGTAATCAATACGTCGATTTCATGTTGGCAGGAGGCAACCTCTTCAACAGATAAGGCTTCTTCCACACCTGACGACACTCGTGGACGTGATGGAAGTGGTTCTGTGCCATCCGAAGATTCCAGCGGTCGTTTTGAAGCTGAAGATCTGTCACTTTCAGCAGTTCTGGTTTGTTCCACCGCTTGGTCAAGCAACTGAGGAACCACTTCACGCATGATTTCAACAAAATCATCTTCACGCATAGCTGCAGGTCGATACATGGCTCTATCATCAGATTTACCATACACCCTACGGCGGATGGGACCATACGAACTGCTGTGAACTTCAGGATCCAGAGGTGTTTCACCAGTGGTCGGCCTAGATTCAGCATCAGCATCATCAACTGGCATGGGAGACGGAGTTGGCACCTCTGGCGAACTGGCTACTGGTGTTGTCACCTGATCAGGCATGGATCCTGCTGGTGAGGACTCTGGCATTGGTGCGTGACCCTGACCTGGAACATCAACTTCCATCGGTTGGGAATGGCCTCCAGTGCTTGGTGGATATCGACCAGGAACCAAATCTACATACTGATGCCCCTTAAAGGTACCACCCTCGATAAGATCTCTAATTCCCAAAAGTTCAGCTTCAGGGGTCTGCACTAGGGTTTTTTCCTCCATAGTGGCTGGACGCAACTGCTCTGGGACACATCTAAGAATCTGCTTACGGTGGGCAATGATAAAGTTCCTACCTACCTTACCAATCACCATTGCAGTTCCATGCCATTGACCGCTTTGGATGACGGTACCCTGAGCTTTGGAGTATTTCTGTTCCCGCCAGTATGCTACCAGCTCTCCTGCTTGAAACTCCACAGGGACTCGAGGTCTAGCCAACAAGGCCTGTCGTAGCGCCTTATCATCCTGCAGCTCAACTACGGCTTTTCTGGCAGCTGTGCGGATGGCTTGACTCTTCTCTACCTCTAAGTCGGAAAGACCAGCTGTGGCAGGGATTACATGCAAGGGCTCATTCAACAGGTCACCATGGAGTGATGGATTGCGGCCAAAAACATATTGGTGAGGGGTAAATCCAAAACTTTGAATCATCTGGTTTTTTACATGAGCTTGATGAACACACACCTCCCACGTCGACTTGTCAACAGGAACATGTTCTTGAATCACTTTCTCTAACACACGTGCAAACCATCCACCATGATTTTCTGTACGACCCAACTGCCAGTGAGCTTCAGCGGCAATGAGGTTGGTCACTGAGCCATCATGTTCAAACAACGACTGAAGGGCTTCACCTACCATGGTTGGAGCAGGGTCCATGATGACATTGTCCGGTGGACCGGCCCAGCGAACCCAGTGCTCACTGATGATTTTACGCAAAATGGCAGAAGTTTCTTGTTCATGAAAAGGAACCGTGACCTGAAAACAAGATGCTTGGTCCACTATGTTCACCGCCTTGATCTTTTGTCCGGACTTCCAGCCCGGGAGAAACTTCACATCTATGCCGATGCACTGATTGAAGCGAGTGTACCTGCTAGTCTTCGCTGGCAATGGCACATGTGGACGTGTCTGTGCTTTGCAAAATTCACATGAAAGAGTGCGGGCCAGTTCAATGGCCCGATCACTAGCTCCACCATGCTTCAACACACGGACAAGATCATTTGCTGAAGGGTGACCCAAATTCTTATGAACCTTGTTAAGGGCTTTGAGAATGGTATCATCATCGCTGGCATGCAGATCTTGCTTGGCGGAAGCTAATACTTCGCACTCGTGAATTTCCGATTCATCCGGAACTTGCACTAGCTGCTTCCTAGCTGCTTTGGCAAACATGGGAACGGTCTTGAGCACGGCATCCACAAAACTAGGAGTATACTGTCCAGCGTATGCACTAACGGATCCAACTCCAGGTGCAGAACCAGCTACAACATCATGGCATGTATGGTCAGGATGGCTCTTACCAGGGCAGCAACGGCCGAGTGCCGTCATGTCTTTGTCTGAAACCAGCAAACCAGTGCTTTTGCGAATCAGTTGATCATGTTGAGGGAGTCTCGGTCCGTACATGCACATGTGACATTTGCACCAGTGGTGCCGCTGAACAAGCTTCTGAATTTCGGCATAGCTCCATGTTCTGGCCCCAGACGGGTGCTCAAAGATGGCTCGCTTGCCAGCTTTCACTTGGTTTTCATACAGCCTGGAACAAAACCGGATGTACATGCGACTTTCTAACTGCCTTTGCAAGGCTTCATGTGGGGACATGCGCAAAACATTGAGATTATGCCAACCACCTTCATACGTGCATGGGGGACATAACACCAACAACTCCGGCGGGTTCTCTTGGAGAAACTTGGCAACATCATCCCTATGACTCTTTTTCCTAAAGTCATCCCCAGTTTTGAGGTCGTATGATACTGCAGCAAAGCCATGTTCCCTAGCAGCCGGTGCAAACCTTGGCGGACTAAACACCTCAGCCACTAAGAAGGGCTTCCCATCCAGAAAGGATGTCTTTCGGAGTTGCTTCAGCTGCGCCTTGAGCTGACGCTGTTGGTGGACGGCAAGGCACTCCGTCGGGCAGATCTTTTCCTGTGGGCAAAACCAAAGGTCAGTCTGAAACCTATGGGTGCCTTTAGGAACTGGGGTCATGTAATGCTTCTTGTCCTTACTTGCATCTATTTCCTGGGTGAGAACTACTTGTTGGGTATCAAGGTCTGTTACCACTCTGCGGATTATCTGATGCCAATGGGGTCCTTGCTTACCACTTAAGGGAATCCATTTAAGGTTATGATCTATACGGGACCAAACACTTAAACTGGATGACTGTTCGGGACTTGGGGACACCGGGACATCAGAACACGACAACTGGCCTGCAGCATCGTCCTGAGATGTGGACTTCCCAGGCGGGGACGGCATGGGCGCTTGAGTGACTTCGGACTCGTTTTCGAGTTCAGGGCTCGGAGAACTCGACTCCGACATCATGACTTCATCAAACTGCTGGTTAGATGCTTCGGGAGGGTCCAGAAGCTGAATCACATACTGTCTTGCCTCATTTGTTTGCAAAGGCACGACCAGTTCTTCACAAGACACCCGCAGCTCACTACGACAAAAGTCAATCTTGGCCTCCAACGCTTGAAGAGCTCGTCGAGAAATCAGAAAGGGAGCTCGCCCTTGCACCAGTGCTGCATGAATTGTCCCAGGACGGCCAGCAATGACCACTGGAAGTTTCACAGCCTCATATGATGTCTCTCGGGCTCCATTGCCAAAACGGAAATGGCTCGTCTCAGCAAAAGGCGTTGGTGAAGGCACATTCTGATTCGTCCAGAGCTTCTTGAACTCTTCAAAGGTGTCTCGACCGATGATGGTCTTACCACATCCAGAATCCAGAAATCTAAATCCAGGGCTAGACACTAGCAGTTGTTCATGGACTACTGATTTAGATCGGGCCTTGAGTCGCTTCAAGACTGATGAACATAGCCCCATTGCTGACTGGAATGTTGAAACCACTTCTAAAGACACGGCGGCCACAAAATGCTCGACCACCGCAGCTCCTTGATCCTCACGATGACCCCCTTTGCTGCCACCTGAACTGCTGGCAGCTCCTTTGCTTGATCCTTTTCCCTTTGGGCACTCTCGGGACCAATGTCCCACTTGATGGCAGCGATGACATCGAGTCCGCTTTTTGAGTTCGGACACCTCCACCTTGAACTGCCTCTTCATCTCTGAGAAGCGTCATGGAAACGCCTGGCTTTCTGCATTCGATTCAGATCTTGACGTCGCTCTTTCCAGGTCACAGCTAATGCCTCGGCCATCTCAGCCTCATCGAAGATTTCGTCTTCATCAACCTGATTGTGCTCCGCCAGGAACTGCTCAACCTCATCGAAGGCTTGGGCATCTTCATGATCCAGAGAGCTGTCATCTTCTTGATCCTCTACCAGACTTGCACCATAGGTCTTGCGCTTGGGACAGGAAAACTCCGGATAACAGCTGCGCATAGCTCGGCCTACTTCATCTTGTTTCATGACACCCAGTGATCGAGCTAGCACTACCGCCTGCTGTTCACTTGTCAACCCTGATCGATGGAGAATGACCCAGCCACGAGCCTCTTCCGGAAAGCTCACATTGGTTTTTCGTTGCAGTTTGTCAAAGGCCTCTGTTGCACGCCTAATCCATGCCTTCAAGGCCTCACCCTCGTTGGCACGCAGGTTGAAAACATCCGTCAAGTTCTCGGACATCTCATCAGACGCATCCTTGTCGGGGAAGCGTTTGGTCAGCAGATCCAGAAGAACTTTATCTCCGCCCTCCTTCTGATACTTCTCTGGTTCTAGGTGTTCTACTGCTTCCAGTGCTTTCCCAGACAGTAACGTATAGATGAAGGCGCCCTTTGCAGACTCCGGCATCTTCGTTGACAGGGTCAGAAGTTTGCTACTGACCCATGCTTTCCATCTTCTAAACTCTTTGGGATCTTCATCGTTGCCGCTGAAAATTCGTTGACCTCCATGGTCGGACAAACTTGCCTCAGTTGACATGGCTTCGGGAGTCCTACCCGGAGCCCGGTCTATTACCGGGCTCCGCTACCAATGTCAAAACGCTAGCCACAGCAGGTGTCCGCCTGGACACAATCGGACCGTTTTCTCGCCTGAGCACAAATTGTCCTGCGAATGCGGATCTATGCTGGAACACCCTGGATGGAAGCCGGCAGGCAAGTGGGACAGTAGACCTGGGAATGACACTGGTTTCAACATATGTATGTATTTGAATGTATTTGATAGATTTGATAATACAACATTACAACAGTCAATCAGTTTTTGTTTTCCAACAAAATTTGAAACCCCAAATTCGCAAGCAATCAAAAAATCGAACATGTTCTGTGCGGTTCTCACACTTCCAGTCCTCGGATATTCACTCTCTTGCTCAGAATTGCAAAATCTGGGTGTGGTATGTGCCTTCGAGCAGCTCCGACAAAATCGTCCGAATTCCATGCAGTTTCCATGATTTCACAATTCAAATTTAAATCATTTTTTCTCTTCCCGCTATTGGGTTGGACAAGACACGGTCTTGCAACACTTGCGAAACCTCAAGCGCATGTGCTCCCGCTGGTGAGACAAAGTTCAAGCTTCGAGAGCGAAAAGTTAAGCTGTTGTAAAGTGTAAAGTTTATAAAGTATTGTAAAGCAAATACAATACAGTAAAAGAGTAAGAGAGAGGGAGCAATAAAGAAAGAATATGAAAGAATGCCATACTGGCAATCACTACTTTTGGAGACCTTAGCTTTGCTAACGAGAGAATGTGTCCCTACATGGATCGAACTCAATTGTTGAATGGTGAAAATGTATGAACATGATTGAACATGCTGAATTCAATAATGAAAGAACGTATTCAGGTTTTCTCGCAAATATCAGGCTGGAAAGTTGACTATACAGAAGGTCCGAAACCTTTATCTTACTTCAGCACAACATGTTTTGACGTATGTTTTTTTGAGCCAAGTGCGACTTGGTCATTTTCCGTTCGAGAGGTCTAGCTACTAGTTGGGTGAGAGATTTGTCGAGGCTAGGCTTTTAGGCTAAGAAACAACACTCCGGTCACTTCTATACACAATCAAAGACAGACACAAATGACACAAATAACCGCAAACAAGTATATGAAAGACACTATAAGTGAATCCTACTGTATCATTTACTACGACATGAATCCAACCTATCAGAAACCCGCGAACCTGACTACCACTTGAACAAAACACACCAACCACACTGCCACAATGCAAGAAGCTGTGTACTTAGTGGCTAACAACTGCTGCTGAACTCTAAAATGTGCTCGACTGAAACTACTTGCCACAACCAAACACACGCTCCGCTTGTAAATCACGTGTCCTCAACGGTCAAGTCCAAGCTCAGGTGCAGACTTGAAACAATCCAGTTGAAGAATAGATAAAAAGGACACTGAACGAGCTGAACGCCCTTTCGGATGAATTGCAGCTGAATTCTCCAGATCGCAGACCGCCAAAACACACTGACAGAGATAGACTGAGATAGAACAGTGCAACACAGAAAGACAACAAAATTCCCAACAGCGAATCTATTGGGTTTCAATCTCTGGGGCCGGGGAGAAAAACCGGAACAGTCCTGGAGCCTTGCTGGAACTCTGCCGGAACCTTGCTGGAATCCTATTGCTGGAACCGCTGGCTGGAACCACTGCATGTGTGGACATTTTTGTTTTTATATTGTTTCTTGCTTTGCCTAATGTGCCGGGTTGTGATGTTGGAAGTCTGGCTTGAACTTTCTTGGAACAGTTCTGCAACCTTGTTGGCACCTATATGAAAACAACTTCTGCATCTTCTTTGGGCTTTCTTTTGTTCTTTATTCTTTAAATTGTGGCACGCAATTAAAGATGACGATCCCTTGCTGAGACTGTGATGCTGGAATCCTTCCTTGGGCCTTTGAAGGGGAACCCTTTGCTGGAGCCCTTGCAGGAATGCCCTGAAGGAATTCCTATCAGGAAGTCTTGCAGGAACCGTTCCGGAAGCCATAACAAAACTTGCGGATTTTGTTTGAGTTTTGTTTTATTAGTTTGCATTTTTCCCTGCTTAATGTGCGGGGCTGTTTCAAAAGTCGGCAAATCCGACCAGAGGAACCCTGAAAAACCTGGAGCGATAGATCCTGGAACCCTGGAACCCTGAAACACTAAAGTCTTGGAACCCTTCAATCTTAAATATCTTAAATTAAGCCTAAAGCCTTGGAAACTGTGGGGTCGTGGTGCAAGCTCGGAACTTTGCCCCGTGACATTGCAACCTTGGAACCCTGCAAAGCTCGGGAACCTCTGTAATCCCGGAACTCTGAAATCTTGGGGTTTTCAAACCATTGAAACTTGCAACCTTGGATTCCTGGAGCCTTGTAGCCTTGGAACCTTGGAACCCCGCAGCCTGAGAATCTCGCAACCCTGGAGCCCTGGAATCCCGGAACCTCCGACCCTTTGCAAGTCTGGAACCTTTGTGCTTGCCGTGGGCCGTGGTAACCTTGGTGCAAGCATGACGGACATGTCATGACCTTTTTGCACATGTCACATGCCACCCGTTCACATGAGGGTGGGCGTTTGGGCCAAAACATTCGTGCCGCTCCCCGTGGAGCTTGACCATCAGGTTGGTCCGCTGTTTGCCCTGGTGTTAGGGTTTGTTCCACTGCGTTATCCCAGTTGCATGGCAGCGGAGCTCCTGGCTCTTCGACCGTGGTCTTCTGAGTGGCCTGCGCTGCTGTGGTGGAAGCGGTGCTCTACCTCCTCGCGCTAGTGGCGTGGCTTCGTCTTCTACCTCTTCGCGCTGGTTGGTGGCTTCGACTTCGACTTCTACCTGGACACGCTCTACAGTTGCTTTGGTGGACTTCGAGCGCTACGCTCTCTGGTGCTGCTGGGCCTACATCCTGATCTACCTGCTCACGCTGGAACTATTTCCTGGACTTCCTCTTCGACCTGGGTTGGAGCTGCTGACGATGCCGGCAGAGGACAATGTCCCAACATGGGATGGAGACCCAGCAAGCTTCGAGGCATTCGTCACGGCTTGCAAGTGGTATGCCTCCTCCTTGAAAGAGTCAGAGCGGAAGTTAGCTGCAAGCCGGGTTTGGCAACGCCTTCGAGGCGCAGCCAAAAGTGTTGTCAAACACTTGTACCCAGCTGACTATGATTCCCTCACGGGATTGGACAGGCTGATAGAAGTTCTTCGAGCTTCTCCTCTACAACGGCTACCAGTCCCGGACTCTTTTAGCAGGTTGGAGAAATGGTCCAACATGAAGCGGCTGCAGAGCGAGACAATTCCCCAATTGCTAGTGCGAGAAGAGGAGTTGTTCACAGAACTCCAGCAAGGGTTGCAGCGTGCAAGAACTGAGAGAGCAAAGATGTCAACGACTGGAGTTGGAACCAGCCGAGAGAGAGATCCACCTACGTCACCTTCAAGGTCGCCAACTGGTCCTCAAGGAGCTCAACAAGCTGATGACGATGGTGCGGCTTCTGTGGCAGCACCGGTTTCTTTGGAGACCGACTTCTTTGGTGATGAACTACGTGGATACCGTCTTCTCAAAGCTGCAAGACTCTCCAGCCAGGAGAGACAACATGTCTGGACCCTGACATCGAACTCTACGAGGTTTGTTGATGTACGCCGAGCCCTGCGGACTCTTTTCGCGGAAGAAGTTGGAGCAGAAGATCAACGGCGGAAGATCTTGTTCCAGGAGACAGCATCTTCATGGGATGCTGGTGATGACTATGATGAAGGCCCCGGCTGGCCTGATGAATGGTGGAGTGCTGAAGAAGAAGCCTACTGGTATGATGATGCCTCATGGGCTTACTACTACGAGGACGAGGACTACAGCACTGATGGATCCTGGTAAGATGACTGGGATTGGACAGAAGGGAGCCCCAAAGCTGATGATACCAACGATTTGGGATCAATCCCAGAGAATGAGCGCTACCAAGAGGCTTTTACAATAGCCCAGGAAGCCAACAAGACACTCTCAGAGGCCAGACAGGCCGTAGCAAAAGTTCGTGCTGCCCGTGGTTACTTTGACCCAGCTGGCATGAAGGGTTCCACCAACAAGGGATCCAAAGGAAAAGGCAAAACCAAGGGCAAGCCAAGAACAGCTCTTGGCCTGTGTTTCATTTGTGGATCAACGGGACATGGCTACCTGAATTGCCCTGACCGCTACTCAGCCTATGGTGGTTCCCCAAAGGGGTCGGAAGGCAAGGGCAAGAAGGGCGCAAAAGGCAAGCTGAAAGGCAAGCCTGGCAAGTTCCCTCAACGCCAGGTGAACTACGCTGGCGACTACTTTGTCGACATCGAGCAGTACAAGGAGATTGCGGAGGACGACACCCTGCAGTCCATCAACGTTCTGAGCCTGGAGAATGACAATGCAGCCAACTGCATCAACGCCTTCAAGGCCATCATAGACACAGGCGCCACTGAGTCAGTTTGTGGTGTGACAGCACAATGGCAAGGATGATTGACAGCATCCGTGACCCTGAGTACCACGTGGTGCTGCATGACCGACCAACTTTCAGGTTTGGAAATGGCCACACCCAACAAGCTACAAGCCGCCTGGACATCATGACTAAGGCCTTGAAGATGGTCTCCTTCTACCTCTTGGATGGACATGCTGAGATGACACCTCCCTTGCTTGGTGGTCGTGAACTTTGGAACAGAAATGCCGTGGTGGCCTACTGTGGTGAGTACTTCGCTCACCAGGCAGCAAATGGAGCATGGTGGACCAATCCCCTGATTCGTCTACGTGGACGTCATGTGGCGATTGACTTGGATGAGGAGCCTTCGAGTTTGGGATCATGGATCAACCATCTTCAGCGACCTCTCTCTCCTGACGATGATGATGGCGACTATGGAGATGGTGGCGGAGAAGATGGACCTTCGAGCGGCAATCGTCGACCTCGCCAACGAGATCCTGGACAAGAACATGCAGTTCATGACGCAGTTCGAAGAGCTGCCAACCGTGCCAATGGTTTTGCACCTCCTGACAACACTCCTGCTGACGCTCCCCCTAAGCAACCTCCTCAAGGAGAACGTGGTAATGACGGAGCTGGTGGAGCTGCTGGAGGAGCTGCTGGTGGTGGCGATGGACTTCACCGAGAACCTGACGAAGTCGAAGCAGTTTTTGGGCCCCGACGTTTTGGCGATGGTGTCAAGACCTCCGAGGTGATGAACTTGGATGGGACCGACAGCGAGCCCCTGGAAGTTACCTCTTTTCAATATGGCCGTGCTGCTTCCTCTCATACCTGCCGGGTTCCTTGGTGCTCTGGCAACAACTGCCGCCACAAGCCGATGAAGCGCGAGCTGGAGCCTGATGACTCTCCGAGTGACCGCAACTCCAAGCCAAAAAGTTTTAGTGCTGCCTCTGGTTCCACAACATCCCCAAAAGATGAGCCCAATCAATCTGAGTCTGAGAAAAATTGCAACAAAGTTCCCAAAGGAGATCATGGTGGGGATGGGGGTAGTGCTGGAAGTCAAGGCGATGGAGGTACAGGTTCTATTTTGATGTTGTCAACGGTTTTTGGTGCTGGCATGGATGTTTCACGTCATGAAGATCCACATCAACATGTTCACGATGTTCATCTATCTCATCATGCTGCTCATCCACATGTTCATGCTGCTCAACTATCTCATGCCCCTGCACATCAACATGATCACGCAGTTTGTCATGGAGCCGATGCGACTCTGAAGTCCCTGGCTCAAAGGCTTGAGAAGCTCAAGAAAGAGATCAATGGCCCTGTCCAGAGTTGCTGCGACACCGGTCGATCCCCGCCAAGACGGATGGCCATGCCGTGGAGCTCACCAAAGTGGCAGGGAGAAGACCAACCAGTATGCGCGGTGGACAAGCTGCAAAACATGTGGCCTACGCTTGAGCTACGTGGTGAAGACCAAAGCTGGACCGGCACCGGAACTTGTGGCGATGGCACAAGAAGAGTTGCAACAGGTCTACCAGCCAGTGGAAATGAACGAGAAGATCTTCATGGGCAAGGTGATGGAGATCAAAGGCAGAAGCCTGGTGATGCAGCGTGGTCAAGGAAGCCTCCAGGTGGAGATCAGGGCCGATCAACCACGTGGCCGAAATCTTCTGGGGGAAGCTGCAACGACCACAGGCTATCCAAGGAGATCTCAGAGCACTACGACACCTACAACGCCGACACACGCACCGCCGACTCCAACAAGGTCGACGAGGGCAACAAGGAGCGTGTCACCGACACCAAGTTTTGCCCCCTCGGAAGCAGCTGTACCAGTTGTGAACCCCATGGCAAAGGCCAAAGTCAAAGCTGCTCCAGTCCCCGAAGTGCCGGCGATGGTCCTGCCGGACTCCATGAACGAGGTGCTGGTGATTCACAGCGACGAGGAGACGCTGGAAGTGGAAGGCTAGCAAGCCTTTGGTATTCTCTGAAAGCCTTGCGAGAAAGGATGAGATCCTCTGAAGGGTCTAGTGGCACCCGGCTGGAGGCTGACCGCCACAAGGAGCCAACAACCATCAATGATGTCAACCCTGGCAACAATCAAACCACGTGCACTACGTCCACTACGCCAAGCAAAGGCACCACAAAGGAGGACATTTTGTCCATGAAAAATAGTTTCACAAGAGAGATTTTGCCGCCCTTGGCAAAGAAATTGGCAAAAGCCGCAACACTTTCTGCAATGGTCCTGGGCCCCGTGAAGGAGATCTTCGCGGCTACAGAGATGAAGTATGACCTGGTGGAGATTGCCTGCTCTCCTACGTCAACTTTGACCTCTACCTTTGAGCAGAGTGGTCTTCAATGCTTGCGGATCAACCACCGCACTGGCTTTGACCTGGACTGCAAGAAGGGCACCACAGCTCTTGCCAAGCAACTTCAAGACCATCCACCTCGTTTGGCGTGGGTGAGTCTCCCATGCACACGGCTCTCCAGTCTTCAAAATCTGACGGAGAGAGATGAAGCTGCTTGGAGCCGATTTCTGAAGCGCAGAGGTCAAGATTTACGACGTGCTGATGAAGTTGCCCGCTCTTTGGAGCCGGTGATTGCTGGTGATGACGATTTTGGATGGGAATGGCCGATTGGAGCCGTAGCTGGATGGCGTTCCAGCGCAATACAACGGTTGGAGCGTTTGGCCAAGAAACACGGCAGGGTGATCTATGGGATCAGGATTCATGGCTGTCAGTATGGTTTGGAATGGCAGGGCATCCCTTCGAAGAAAGGTTGGCAAATCATGACGACCTCTCGTGAGCTTTGGCTTCGAGTTTGCCACCGCTGCCCTGGTGATCACGAACATGCTGAATGCCGAGGACCTGCTGCCGTGGCCTCCTCCTACTACCCTCCAAAACTCTGCAACGACATCCTCAAGGCCATGAAAGCCCAATGGAACATCCAGGACAAGCACGCGGTCTACCTCACTGAGAAGTACCTGCTTGACCTCGAGCCCGACATGATGGTGAACTTTGAGGAAGATTTTCCCACGGAGAAGGTGATGGCCTTGACGAGAACTCGTCTCGACTTGGATGAAGCCCCTACAGGAAAACGTTTGGAAGCCATCAAGCAGTTGATGCTGCGAGTTCACCGAGCTTCGGGGCACAGTGGCTTCAGCAACCTTCAAAAGCTGTTGGAAGCAAGAGGCTCACCGAAGTGGGCAGTGGAATTGGCTGGGACGTTGACTTGTCCTGAATGTCAAGAAGCTGCCAAACCAGCCTTGAAGCCTCCAGCAGGCACTGAGGATGGACCTGCTCTGTTCGAGATGCTGGGCACGGACGTTTTCGAGTTCGAGCACCTTGACGTCAAGTACAAGGGCATTCTTTGGAGAGACCGAGCCAGCGGCCTCACTATGATCGACATCCTTCACCAAGGCGATCATTGGGAGCCCAAAACTGAGGTGATCAAGTCTCTCACCAAGTGGCTGATGTGTCATCCAGCCCCAACATGGGTCATTGCCGACTCTGCCAGATACTACACCAGTTGGGAATTCACTGAATACCTGGCCCGAGCTGGTGTTGGGCTGACAATTGCACCTGCAGAAGCTCACTGGATCATGGGTGCGGAGGAGCAAGCCATTGGCTATGCGAAAAGAGTGGTTGAAAAGCTCCTTCAAGAAGAAGGCCCATACGATGTGCCAATGTTGTTTCAGCTGGCAGCCCATGCAATGAACTCTCATGTTGGAGCTCATGGTTTTAGCGCGTTTCAATGGGTTCACGGAAAGGACTATGCCAATGCCACCTTGGAGAACCTCCCAGTTGGACTTCGAGCTGGCAAGGCCTTTGGTGGTCTTCTCAAGATCCGTGAAGAGGCAAGACTTGCTTTTGAACGTGAACGAGCCCGAGATCGCTTCAGCAAGCTGGCCAATGCTGTGACACGGCCGCCAGTGAAGGTGGCAACGGGTCAACTTGTGATGCTCTGGCGCCAAAAGATGAAACCTGGGCGCGTTGGTGGTTCTTGGATTGGCCCTCTACGTGTTTTACTAGTTGAAGGCAGTACGATCTGGCTGGCGACTGGAAGCACTCTTGTGAGAGCAAAGGCAAACCAGATCTGACCTGTGACCAAAAGAGAGGAGCTGACAGCCTCTTTGGAAGGCACGGCAGTCCACAAAACTCCAATCACCACTGAGACCCTGATGAGAGCGTTCAAGGGACGCTACTACTACGATATGTCTGGCAACGTGCCGAGTGAACAACAACTTCAACAAGACCTGAGCCCTACAGAAGTTCAAGTTCAACCTCGACCTGAAGCTCAACGCGCTGACACTTGGGAGCTTCGTGAGGACAAGGACTCCAAGACCCTGGTGCGCATACACCACCTTCCAAGACTTGCTTTGTTTTCTCCCCTACGAGTTCAAACCTGTCCGGTTTCCATGGACGAGCTCACTGGCAAACGCACGACAGTGGTGCGACCTCTTCAAGGTGGAGATGAAGTTCGAATCCATGATGACATGGAAGTCGCCAAGACCTTGCAAGATCGTTGGACTGGCGAGACGCAGTTTGAGATGAAGATGGGCCCGCGACCTTTGAAGGTGAGAAGAAGCGTGCCGAAAACAGGCCTCAAGCGGCCTCCTGAGAAGGACTTGGACGAGCTTCAGAAGGAGCAGAACGAGAAGGACATCTTCGAGGACGAGGAGCAACCTGAACTACCTCATCAAGATCCTCTTCAAGCTGGACAAGATCAACTTCCTGGACATGCTGAAGAAGTACCTGGGAAGGAGATTCCTTCAAGCAGCCTGAACGATGCTTTGCTGCGATATGGCAGCGACGCAGTTGATGGCCTACCAGTTCGTTTGAAAGGAAGCGCTGGCAGCAATGAATGTGCTATCCCTGGATGCGAACTACCTGGTGGACATCAAGGAGTACATCAAGGACCTGAAGGGAAGTTTCTTTATGACTCCTACGAAGGCAAGCAGTTTGTGACGGAAGAAGTTGAAGCTGAAGATGACGATGATGATGGCATCGATGCCGAATCTACGTCTTCAGAAGAACTTCTCCCAGATTCGCTTCATGTTGCACATGCTGATCCTTCTGAACCTGCCCCTCAAGAAACCTTCTTTGCCCTGGAGCTTCCTGTTGAAAGTGAAGACTATGAATGGTTGGCAAATAACTGTGTCAACCGGAAAGCCAATGTCTGGCTATCCCGCAAGATGGCTGAAAAGAGCAAAGAGGTACAGTGGAAGGAGCTGACGCTCGACCAGAAGAAGCTCTTCGACATCGCCATGGCCAAAGAGCTTAACCAAGTGGCTACTTCCCGAGCACTTCGAAACATCACCAAGGATGAGTCCCTCAACCTGGACAAGTCCCGCGTCATGAACATGCGCTGGGTGCTCACATGGAAGGGCGATGGAAGCGCAAAGGCGCGATTGGTCATTTTGGGTTTCAGGCGCACAATTTGTGCGAAGTTGAAACAACCTCTCCTACCCTTAGCAAAGTAGGAAGGAACCTCCTTTTGGCAGTTTGCGCTGCCTGTGGTTTGAAAAGCTGGGCGCTGGAGATGTCACACCGGCATTTTTGCAGACCGATCAGAGCCTGGAGTCAGAGGAGCTCTATGTTTGTGCGCCGCCTGAGCTTTCATCCTACTTTGGAGGGAACCCACTTGATCCAAGAGCTCTACGTGTTCTTCGAGCTTTCTATGGTTTGGTTCATTCCCCGCGCAAGTAGTGGGAAACCGTGGTCTCAGCAATGAAGCAATTTGGATGGAAGCCCTTGCTGGGCGACAAATGCCTTTTTGTTTTGACCGAGACGGTCGATGGAGCTGAACGGATTGCTGGAGTGGCAGGCCTACATGTTGATGATTTTCTCATCGCTGGACGGCCTGGTTCAAAGGTTTCTGAAGAAGCTGAACGTGCACTTCGAGCCAAGTTTCGATTTGGAAAATGGTCTTCAGCAAGCGATTGCTTCGAGTTTGCTGGCACCTGGATAGTCCAACATGACAATTTCGAGATCACCATGGACCAGAAGGACTACACCCTGAAGTTCATCGAGGAGATTGAGGTGGACGCAAAGCGACCACATGGAGCTGACCTCACCAAGAATGAGATCTCAGCGATTCGTGGAGCGCTGGGTACTGCTTCCTGGCGGGCGACTCAATCTGCCCCCCAGTACTTGGCAGACACCTCACTTTTGCTGGGTGAAATAAACAAGGGCAAGGTGGCCCTGATTCACAAGGTCAACAAGCTCATCAGAGACATGAAACGAAATGCTCAGCAGAAATTAATTTTTCCTCACTGGCATGGAGTTTCCCTGGACGAGCTGGCGGTGATCAGTTGGGCTGATGCAAGCAACCACAACAGAAGTGACAAGGGAAGCACAATCGGCGTGCTTACTGGACTTGCACCAAAAGGAATTCTTGAAGGGCAAGAGACGCAAGTGGCTGTTATCCAATGGAAATCTGGCCGCACACCTCGCCAAACCCTGAGTTCAAATGGTGCTGAAGTTCAAAGCATAACAATAGCTGAAGATATGAACTTCCAGATCCGTGGCCTGTTCTATGAACTATGTGGCCACCAGCTGGAAAGGAAGGAACTACATCGTCAGATAGCTTCCGTACCTGGAGCCGTTGTGATGGATTCCAAGGGCATCTATGACGCCTCTACAAGGAACCTCTCAAGCCTCCATGGACTTCGAGATTCAAGAGCTGGGTATGAGCTGACCCTGGCGGTGATCCAAGCGCAGAAAGCTGGAACCCTTTTTCGTTGGGTATGTGGGCTGGCGCAACTGGCTGACACCTTGACCAAGTACAACGATCGCAAAGCCCTTCTCCAGTTCTTCGCGCAGAAGCAGTTTTGGAAGCTGGTGCATGACGAGACCTTCACTGCTGGCCGCAAGGTGCACAAGAAGGCCCTCGAACGAAAACTCCGAGAAGATCAAGACTTCTTTGTAGCTGCTGTGAAAAACATGGCCGAGAAAAGCGGTTGGCCATGGATAGAAGAAGATATAAGAAGATGTACAGTACCATCCATTTACTTAGACCTGTAAAGTGTACAAAAAGGTCAGTAAGTGTATGGGATGCAAGCATGACGGACATGTCATGACCTTTTTGCACATGTCACATGCCACCCGTTCACATGAGGGTGGGCGTTTGGGCCAAAACATTCGTGCCGCTCCCCGTGGAGCTTGACCATCAGGTTGGTCCGCTGTTTGCCCTGGTGTTAGGGTTTGTTCCACTGCGTTATCCCCGTTGCACTTGGGTAACCTTGTGCACTGGAAACCCTCAAGTTTTACCTGAAACCCTGCATTTTTGGGGATTCGCATAGTATGGGTCCCTTGGTCCATGGATCTTGGAACCAGGGAACTTTAGAGTCATGTAATTTTGGAACCCCGAACTTGGCCTCTTACAACCATAGAGCCTTGCTACCCTGGCTGGAAACCGAAAGCCTTGTGAAAAACTTTGAACTTTGGAATCTTGTGAACCTGCAGAATTGACGCTTTACTACGGATCATATGTGTTTGGCGTTTGTCTTGCATGGCTCTGGTCCTTTTGTTGCTGATGAATCAAACCCCCTTACAAGTCTGAACCTTGATGCTTGGAACCTTGAACCCTGGAAACCTGGAACCCCAGAACCCTGGCAATCCTGGAAACCTGCAACTGTGGAACCGTGGAATCCTGCAGACCCTTGGGACCTTGCCCGACAACATTGCAACCTTGGAACCCTGGAGCCTGCTGTTGAGTTGCAAAGCTGGGTTAATCTGTCAAAGCATGGAGTAGATCACGCACACCCATGCAGACAAGCATTTTTTTCCCAACAGCGTTTCCTTAGAGGTCTCAGCCCAGCTAAAGGTGCTTCCGGTGTGGGTTCCGGCTGGTTCCGGGAGGTTCCAGTGATTCTGGAGGTGCTGGTGTTGGTCCCCGGGTTCCAGATGGGTCTGGAGTTGGAAGTTTGGGTTTGGGTTCCGGAGAGTGTGCACGGGTGGTTCTGGAGGTCCAGGTGTGGTGTGTCTTCCCCACCTGGATGTGCTGTTGGGGATACCACCACAAATTTATTTGCATACAACGAACGAGCCCAGAACGTTTGTAGCTCACCTTTTCTGTGCGCAGCCAGAAGGTAAACCCAAGCAACAAGAAACCATTTGCATTCTCATCCCACGTTGGGGGCGGGTATAAATATTCTGACCCTCACATTTGCTTCTGTAGTCTGACAGGAAGCGAGGTGAACAAGCTGTGCAGAAGAGCCAGATGTTTTTCAAACGACAAGAGAGTCAACCGTATTCGGTATGTCCGGAAAGATGTGGAACCTCAAGAAAGCAGACGTGATTTCCTCTTGTCACTGCCGAAAGCCAAGATGATTGATCAAATGTTGAAATGACGCAGTTCAGCAGACCCGATTTCCCCAGGTTCCATGAGTTCCACATCCTCGAGCCCTACAACATCAATCCCTTCATCCATGTGTACATGAGCAGAGCTGCCAGAGAGCTCAGCCGTATGGCACATATGGCACGCTATGCACGAGTTATGGGAGCAACTGGATTGGGATGTTATGGTCTCGCCATCTCGACACACTCTCTTGTTTGTAATTGTTATATTCTTAATATATTGAATAATTGATTCTAAATATTCTTAATATCGTTGATTTGTTATACAATTAATATGTAATTGAATTTACTATAATTGAATATAGAATTATAGTTGATTAATATGTATAATAATTGAATATGCAATTGTATATTGATTTGTTATACAATTTGATACAACAAGAAAGTAACAATTGAACAAGATGAAAATAATTCGACTTCTCATGAGAGTTTAATTCGTTGAATTTGGGGACCGTTTGGGACCGTGCACAATCCGTCCTAGGTGGCGGGAAGCCCGGGAAGCCGCGAGTGGGCAGAGATCAAGCGTTGGGACCCACGGTTACACATGACACAGGCCCAGCAACAGAAGGTTGGCGTGCCAGAAACTCAGATCTCAACTGAAAGTCAGATGGGAACTCAGGGAACATCATGGGAAAATATGGGAAACTCAGAAGCTTGACAAACATTGACTGAAGAAACTGAAGGGAACTGAGTTCTGACATGTTCTGACAGCGAAGCTCAGATGTCAGGAGTGCTCGGCAAATGTGGGGCAGCGTCAATGATTTTTCCCTCAAGAATTTGATTTGAGACTCTTTTTTGAACGAAGGCACTTTTTCTCACAGAAATACCGTTGCTCAGCACCAATGGGCGTCTCTGGTGCGTTCGTTTGCCAAGGTTTTCAAGGGGGCCATATGGAGGAGTCATCAAGTTTGATCCCACAATGCGGCAGAGGGCGTTCGGGAAGCCCAGGAACGAATTCACCCAGATGCTGAGCTGTTTGTTAAAAGAGCAAGCACAAGCTGTTTGGTTTGGGTTTGATACATTTGGGAACCTGGTTTCTTTCGGAAACTACAAGAAACTCGTGTTTAAGAAAACCGACAAAATCCTTTGTTTTTGTCCCAAGATGTTCTCCATGACCAAGCCATGTATTCCGTTGTCACCATGGACTGATAGGTTGTCCACATTTCTTGTGGTTTCAAAACCTAGGGTACAGTATAACCATGAACACCTAGGGTACAGTATAACCATGATAAGGATACAGGAACAACGATAAGGTTCAAAACCCGTCTCCGGTGATACAGATTCACAGGATAAGCATAGCAAACATTAGCAAAGGATTTATCCTTTTGGATCCTTGTTAGACCAGATGTTTTGTTTCTAATCGTCTTCAGGAGGAGTTGGCGGGTAATCCAGACGCGCTTTTGTTTGGGACAGAATGACTCAAATTGGCACGTTTTGAAAGAGCTTTCTGCCGCGATGTGCTTGCGATGCGCTGGCGATGTTTGTAATTTCTGGGACCTATTCTTGAAGTCATCTTGGTTCATCGTGGGTCTCTTTCGTTGGAAGTTTGAAAGTGGACGTCATGGTTCACTGAGGGCTGGCGGCGGTGCCACGCTGGGTCATTGGGTGCAGCATGGCAAAGACCAGGGCTGGGTGCCTTTGTCCACAGACAAGAAGGCCGACGGTGAGCGCCGACGGTTAGACTCGGTGAGATGGTTGGAATTGACGCGGATGGAAGACCGATTGGATAACTATCGGCGATTTGGAAACTACGATTTGGAAACTACGCTTTGGGAACTACGGTTGGGAAACTAACAATCTCTGCTTCAGTAACTGCGTTTCCCCGATTTGGAAACTATGATTCCGAAACTACAAATCCCCGATTTGGAAACCAAATCTCCGCGATTTGATAACTAAGAATCTCCGATTTGATAACTATGTTTTGGGAACTGAATTTCCCCGATTTGGTAACTACCATTCTCCGATTTGGTAACTACAATTCTCAGATGCTTGGTAACTAAAACTCTCCGACTTGGTGACTAATTGAGGAAACCAGACCTGACCGATTCGGCAAGCATGATTTACACCTTGGCTAATTCGATTTAAGAATTAGGAATCGCCTCGAGCAACTATCCTTATTTGAATATCACGACTTCTTGAGCAAGAGTATGCCTCAACCTCACAGCTTCACCTCTCCAAGCCTTCTTGTCACGAGTCCAAGTCATTTTCTAAACCTCCCCCCCCAAAACCCTACATGCAAGAGTATTCCTCAACTTCACAGCTTCACCTCTCCAAGACTTCTTGTTAGATTCTAAGTCATTTTCTAAACCTGCCCCCAAAAACCATACATGCAAGAGTATGCCTCAACTTCACAGACTCCCCCCTCCAAGCCTTCTTGTCACGAGTCCAAGTCATTTTCTAAACCTCCCCCCCCAAAACCCTACATGCAAGAGTATTCCTCAACTTCACAGCTTCACCTCTCCAAGACTTCTTGTTAGATTCTAAGTCATTTTCTAAACCTCCCCCCAAAAACCATACATGCAAGAGTATGCCTCAACTTCACAGCCTCCCCTATCCAAGACTTCTTGTCACGATTCCAAGTCATCTTCTAAACCTCCCCCCCAAAACCATACATGCAAGAGTATGCCTCAACTTCACAGCCTCCCCTCTCCAAGACTTCTTGTTAGATTCTAAGTGATTTTCTAAACCTCCCCCCCAAAACCATACATGCAAGAGTATGCCTCAACTTCACAGACTCCCCCCTCCAAGAGTTCTTGTCACGATTCCAAGTCATTTTTTAAATCTCCCCCCCAAAACCTTACATGCAAGAGTATGCCTCAACTTCACAGCCTCCCCTCTCCAAGACTACTTGTCACGATTCCAAGTCATTTTTTAAACCTCCCCCCCAAAACCTTACATGCAAGAGTATGCCTCAACTTCACAGCCTCCCCTCTCCAAGACTTCTTGTCACGATTCCAAGTCATTTTCTAAACCTCCCCCCCAAAACCCTACATGCAAGAGTATGCCTCAACCTCACAGCTTCACCTCTCCAAGACTTCTTGTCACGATTCCAAGTCATTTTCAATACCTCTCCCCCAAAACCCTACATGCAAGAGTATTCCTCAACTTCACAGCCTCTCCCCTATCAAGACTTCTGTTAGATTCTAAGTCTTTTCTAAACTAACCTCCCCCCCCAAAACCCCACAGCAAGAGTATGCCTCAACCTCACAGCTTCACCTCTCCAAGACTTCTTGTCACGATTCCAAGTCATTTTCTAAACCTCCCCCCCAAAACCCTACATGCAAGAGTATTCCTCAACTTCACAGCCTCCCCTCTCCAAGACTTCTTGTTAGATTCTAAGTCATTTTCTAAACCTCCCCCCCAAACCCTACATGCAAGAGTATTCCTCAACTTCACAGCCTCCCCTCTCCAAGACTTCTTGTTAGATTCTAAGTCATTTTCTAAACCTCCCCCAAAAAACCCTACATGCAAGAGTATTCCTCAACTTCACAGCCTCCCCTCTCCAAGACTTCTTGTTAGATTCTAAGTCATTTTCTAAACCTCCCCCTCCAAAAACCCTACATTCAAGAGTACTCCTCAACTTCACAGCCTCCCCTCTCCAAGACTTCTTGTTAGATTCTAAGTCATTTTCTAAACCTCCCCCCCCAAAACCATACATGCAAGAGTATGCCTCAACTTCACAGACTCCCCCCTCCAAGAGTTCTTGTCACGATTCCAAGTCATTTATTAAACCTCCCCCCCAAAACCCTGCATGCAAGAGTATGCCTCAACTTCACAGCTTCACCTCTCCAAGACTTCTTGTCACCATTCCAAGGCATGTTTTAAACCTCCCCCTCCCAAAACCCTACATGCAAGAGTGTCCAAAGAAAAAAAAGCACGCGGATAGCTGTGGATTCATTCGAGACTATCGTTTCCATCGAACACGTTCGATTTGGTTGCCCACATAGACATGTCATTTTGCAGATAACATGGTTTTACCGAATAACTGTTTTTAGTTACTGAATCAATGTTTCATAGTTTCCAAATAACACGTTATAGTTACCAAAGAGTATGGTTTCCAAATAAGACGTCTTAGTTACCAAATCAGAGTTCGTAGTTATCAAATCACATGGTTACTAAATAATACCTTTTAGTTACCGAATCTACGTTTGATTGTTTCCAAATATCACGTTTTAGTTACCAAATAACATGGTTACCCAATAACACGTCTTGGTTACCGAATCAAATGTTTTAGTTACTCAATAAAACGTTTTGGTTATCCAATAAAACGTTTTAGTTACCCAATAAACCCGTGACCAATTGACGCGTTTCACAAGTGTTCGAAATATTCATCCGTTTTTTCATGTTTTCATGAAAGGAAAGGACGGCATTTTTTGCCCACCGAGGGCCTCTAGATTTTAACAGGAATTTCTACTGTGGCATTGCAACTTACTGCTAGTACTGACGTGGTGGTTGCTGCCGTTGCTACTGTCCTTGCTTCTGTGGTTGTGGTTGTCGTTATTGTGGTTGTCGTTCTCGTTGTCGTTCTGGTTCTCGTTGTTGTTGTTGTCGTGGTTGTGGTTCTGGTTGTGGTTCTGGTTGTGGTTCTGGTTGTGGTTCTGGTTGTGGTTGTGGTTGTGGTTGTGGTCGTCGTCGTCGTTGTTGTTGCTGCTGTTGCTGCTGCCATTTGCTGTTGGTTGGCGATTGTGATGAGGGTGATGCTGATGACGAGGATGATGCCGATGATTGTGATCATCATACTGTAACACGTAGAAATGGTGACGGTGGTTGTGTTGTTACTTGCCATGTTTCTGATGTGTGTGTGTTACATCCTTCTTATTTGTTCTTCCGGCCTTTTCTTCCTTCTCCGTGTTCTCCCCTTGACGTTTCTGTTCTTTTTCTCTGGTCTTTTCTGTTGTGACTAAGAATTCAGTTACTGTCGTTGTTCTTGTTCTTGTCGAGTTCTTGTCCTTGTCCCTATGTTTCCCCAACAGTTCATCTGAGTGCACCAGTGATGTGCCAGTGCCCACTCCCGCGAAAGGGACAACATGTGAAAACCTACAGCCAGTTGCCTTCCGATTGCCTTCCGATTGCCTTCCGCTTTCTTGCGGTTCCTTTCGTATTTTTGCAGGTCAGTGGGCACTGGGCATGGAACGATGCGTGGACCTCGGGCAAGGGAAAAGTAATCAAGGCAAGGTTGCCAGGGAAGTACGCTGCCAATTATGGTGCTGTTCCAGAATGGTGGAGGAACTGAACTACCTCGCCCAGAGAGCAAATTGCCTGTAGTGCAGCCAAACCTTGACCCAATTTGCGTGCAGCGACTTCAGTCCCAGGATTTTGAGTGGAGGTTGACCTTATGTCAACAAGCTTAGAGCATATTAGAGCTACATTCAAGGTGATGGGTTTCTCCGTCCCGATTTTGGTATGCATGTTTCGTGCATTTTGTGATTTTTATTTTGAGGTTTGGGGCAAGCAGTCCTCTGTCCTCGATCTTGAAGTGCTGGCCCCAAGGATGGATAGAGTTCGGACTTTCTGGGACTTCCGGGGCAGATGGGTTGGCATTTTTTTGCTGGACCATTGGTTCGCAATACCTTCAGGTTATTTTCAGTCTCCAGCAGCAGAATCCGTTTTAGGTAAGGTCCTCGCTTAAGAACGCGGAGAAACGCATCGCTTTAGAACGCGCCGAAAAGCAAAATCATCATCATCACCATCACCATCATCATCCTCATCGTCATCCTCATCCTCATCATCATCATCATTGTCATCGTCATCGTCATCATCATCATCATCAGCAAAATCATCATCATCGTCATCGTCATCATCATCATCATCGTCATCATCATCATCATCATCCTCATTCTCATCATCATCATCATCATTGTCATCGTCATCGTCATCATCATCAGCAAAAGCATCAGCATCATTATCATAATCATTATCATCGTCGTCGTCGTCGTCAGCGCCATCATCATCATCATCATCATCATCAGCAGCAGCAGCATCATATTCTCCTTCTTCTCCTTCCCCTTCTTTTTCTTTTTCTTCTTTTTCTTTTTATTCTTTTTCTTCTTCTTCTTCTTCTTTTTCTTCTTCTTCTGCTTCTTCTTTTACAATGGTTCTGAAACCCATCCCCTCCCCCCAAATAAACCCTAAATGGCTAGGTCGTTGAGCATAGTGAATTTCAAGGTCAGTGAATAGTGAGAGCCATTGCAGTGGAATACATGATGTGATGCGTAAAATTCTCATTGGCCGTGACCCTTCAAAGTGCTGCGCCTGTCAGTAAATCTGATCTCGTGTTTTACGATGTTTTACGGCTGTGTTCTGAAATGATGTCTCAGATCGTGTTCTAAAGTGATCCTTTTACCATTGTTTTTGGCTTCAAATCTTCAGTGCGCTCCTGTGACCGCTCCTTTGATATATTTGGCACACCCACACCCGCAACTATCGCAACTGCACCTGCTGCACCTGCTGCACCTGCTGTACCTGCGCAACGGGCAGACAAACCATGACAGTGCAAACAGAGATGCATGGTGGCACCGTGATATGACATATGTATGTATATTATATATATATATATATATATGTGAATCAGATGTAGGCGACAGGCATACAGGTTCAACACTCACGCACAATGCATTAATTCATGCCAGCGATCACAAACTGCTACGCTGGCTCAAGCCGGCTCAAGCTGGCTTAAGGGACGACCGCTCCATCGCTGCATGGAAAAGAAGCGTTGCTTGCCGCGGCTTCATTAAGGACTTTGGGAACGCAAGAGCCCCGACAAGACCAATTACAAGTTGACGGGTGGTACGATAAACCATTCACAGGTTATCAGCCGTACGCTCACTCTGGGCGTACGGTGGTCCCAAGCGGTACTTCATTCTCTTCGGCATCCCGGTCCTCCTGCCCTTCTACAAGTCATAGACCTGCACTAAACGGAGGTGGACTGATAGCAAAGAGATGTCGCAGAAGAACCAGTCGAGCAGCAACGACACGAGCTTCACCTTTGCGGCGAACGCAGCTCCTGCTCAGGCGATCAGTGACACGCCTGGATCTGCAGAGAGCGGAGGTGGCGGTACGGTCTCGTACCGAGGACCTGGAAGTGGAGCGTCTTCACATAGCTTCACGGTGGTCAATCAAGCTGGTTCCCTTCGGGGAAGTGCCAACAGATCAACGTCGGCAAGATCTCCTCGCGCAACGAGAACCCGCACTATGGAAAGTGGCGACGCTGGTGGCCGGAGCCCGTCGGGCACGGCCACGCGGGAGGATGAGGTGGGCAGACCTGCTACCTCATCCAAACGCAAGTCATCGACTAGTGCTGCAAGGAACGAGAGCGAGGCACGATTGCGACGTCAGCTTCAACACAACATCGAAAAGCTGGAAAGAAGTGAACAAGCTAGGACTGAATTGGAAAATAGATTGGCTTTGTATCAAGATGTTCTTGCACATCGTGATCAAATGGTCAACAATGTAGAGGTCTATTCACATCAACATCATGAAAAATATCAATAACATAACATATCAACTCAGAGATGGAGTTTATGAGAAGATCCCTCATTAATGCATACAACTTACTGGACGAACAATCCAATGCTCTGGCTGAGGCACACCTCATGGACGAAGGTTCAACCCAGAGGATCTACGAGCTTGGGAAACGTGGTCAACTTGCTGAAGCAGGTGCGGCCCATATCGTTCAGGAAAGTATGGCTATGAGGGGAAGGTACCACTCTGAATTGGAGAATGCATCACAGCTTATCCGAGAACAACAAGAAATGTCTGAAGCCATGGCGAATCACTATCGTCAAGATGGGCTACGACTACGTGAAGCATGCGCACAGTATGTCAATGAGAAGGAGATGGCAAACAAAGAGGAGATGGAACTCTTGAGACAGAGATTGACAGAGAGTTCACAGATGATGGTTGTCAGCAATGAGATGGTCATGGAACATGGTCAACGAGCTGTTGCGCTACGAGATGAGCAATTGGCGGAGATGCAATCAGCTATCAATGAGTTGACGGCAAGTTTGAAAAGAAAGGATGACATCATTGCCGCCAAGGACAGTGCAACACGTGACCATTTTGCGAAAGTTCGTGATATGGCGAACATGGCTCAGAAGAAGGATGAGTACCTTTGGAAGCACAATGAACTACAAGTGGAGATCAGACACCTCATGAAGTTGAATGAGAATGAGATTGATTCGAAGGAATGGCATGAGGAAAGATTCATAGAGTTATGAAGAACCGAGCCAGCTACACATTGGAAATCTTTAAAATATTTATTGTCTCATTTTTTTATCATTTTGGTTATCATTGCATTCATCATTTTTTTATCATTTATTTTATCATCTTCATTTTTTTATCATGTTTTTATCATTTTTTTAATCATTGTTTATCATTTTTTATCATTTTTTTTATCATTTTTCATCATTTTTTCTTCCAGTGGTGCAAAAATTTTCCAAGAAATGGAAAATTACAATTTTCCTCGAGTTTTTTCATTTTTTTATCATTGTCTTATCATTTTTTATCATTTTTGCTTCCAGTGGTTGAATTGATGAAAAATGTTAAAAAGTGATAAAAAATGAAAAAAAAATGATTAAAAAAAATGAAAAAAATGAAAAAAAAATGAAAAAAAACTCGAGGAAAATTGCTATTTTCCAAAAAATGAAAAATTGCAATTTTCCCCGAGTTTTTTTCATGTTTTTCATTTTTTTTCATTTTTTTCATGTTTTTATCATTTTTCATCATTTTTGCTTCCAGTGGTGCAAAAATTTTGCAAGAAATGGAAAATTACAATTTTCCTCGAGTTTTTTTCATTTTGTTTATCATGTTTTAAATTTTTTTGCTTCCAGTGGTGGAATTGATGAAAAATGATAAAAAAAAGATGAAAAATGATAAAAAATGAAAAAAAAATGATAAAAAAATGAAAAGGAAATGAAAAAAAAACTCGAGGAAAATTGCAATTTTCCAAAAAAATGAAAAATTGCAATTTTCCTCGAGTTTTTTTCATTTTTTCATTTTTTCATCATTTTTCATCATTTTGGCTTCCAGTGGTGCAAAAATTTCCCAAGAAATGGAAAATTACAATTTTCCTCGAGTTTTTTCCATTTTTTTATCATTTGTTTATCATTTTGTAATCATTTTTTATCATTTTTGCTTCCAGTGGTGGAATTGATGAAAAATGATAAAACATGATGAAAAATGATAAAAAATGATAAAAAAAATGAAAAATGATAAAAAAATGAAAAAAATCGAGGAAAATTGCAATTTTCCAAAAAATGACAAATTGCAATTTTCCTCGTTTTTTTCATTTTTTTCATTTTTTTTTCATTTTTTTATCATTTTTTTCATTTTTTTTAATCATTTTTGCTTCCAGTGGTGGAATTGATGCAAAATGATAATAAATGATGAAAAATGATAAAAAAAAATGAAAAAAATGAAAAAACTCGAGGAAAATTGTAATTTTCCATTTCTTGGAAAATTTTTGCACCACTGGAAGCAAAAATGATGAAAAATGATGAAAAAATGATAAAAAAAATGATAAAAAAATGATTAAAAAAATGAAAAAAAAGATTAAAAAAATGATAAAAAAATGATACCTGAAATGAAAAAATGAAGATGATAAAATAAATGATAAAAAAAAATGATGAATGCAATGATAACCAAAATGTTAAAAAGTGAAAAAATAAATATTTTGACCTGGCCCAGTCTGTGGCTGCAAGTTTTTCATAATCATAGAGGAGAAGAATGAGTACCGAAGATTCAGATACACTGAACTTCAAGCGTTCAAGGATAGGGAAGTCAGCGTTGAGGCTGTCAAGGATGAGCTCATGGGCGAGAACATGAAGTTGATAGAGTCCAACAATCAACTGAGGACCCGAATCACCGAACTTCTTGGATCTCGACTCGGTATTGGCGGTGACGAGACCAGTATCAAGGTGATCGAGGAGTTGCATGATGAACTTCACAAAGCAAACCAAGAGATCAATCGACTCCAAGAAGGGATAGAGTGCAACCCTAACTTGACTGAGGCACTCGTCAACGCAGAGGAAGCAGAAGCAGATAGATGGAAGAAACTATACAAGACAGCTTGTGCCGAACGTGATGCAACGATCAGGAAGAATGACTCCCTGAAGTTGTCACTCCATGATGCAAAGTGGGCTATGAAGTCGATGCCGGCTTCATGGAATGCACCGGCTCCTGCCGCTGCTGTACCTGCATCACCATCAGCTTTACCTCCTACAAGTTTGGCTCCGAGAGCAACGACATCCACAGCCAAGACGCCCTCTTTTGCGGTATCGATTGCAACACCGAGAGGAATTCCCAAAGCTTCATCATCCACAAAGAATCATGGACTTGCATTACCAAGTCCCCCTGGCGCAAATAGCGCCACCGACAACAAGATCAACAATGAGATGGATGATCTTCGTGAGAAGCTTCGCCTATCTGAGGAGCGAGCACAACAGAACTATGATGAAATGAAAGAGTACCAGAGTTGGTTAGAACAGGTGGAGGAAGGACAAGAGACGTTAAAGGGAAGCAATGCTCCTGAATATGACCCTGTCCCTGACAATCCACCTGGACTTTGAGATCGAAAAGATGGCAAAGATGCTAGTGTTGCCAACAGTGACATTGGCCAAGATGGAAAAGATTGGGTTACTCGAATCTCGAGGAAGGAGCACGAGAAGGTCATCGTCAAGCCATGGCCCAAATGTCAAGATCTTGATGTGTGGCGTTCAAACGTCGTACAAGCTGTGTGCGTTGCATCGGGAGATCCTGACACTGACGCATGGAGAAGATGGTTGACTCCTGCTCAACTACCTAATCCTGACTATGCTGAACTCGCTGACTCAGGTGAATTCCGTTTCCAGTCCATCGACTCCAAGCTGTCCATTGCCTTGCAGAACATGGTGGATGCTGCTGGTGAAACAGCATTCGAGGTCAAGGTTCGGATCAGACAAAGGAGTCAAGTACTTGGCAAAGAAGGGAATTTCCTGATGGGTAGAGAGATATTAGCAATGATACTTGATCATTTCAGAACGACATCTAAAGATGAAGTGTTGTTCAATGCCAGCCACATCTACAAACTACAGTATCGTGGTGACAAAGAGATGGACAAGTTCCTCAACGCATGGATTGAAATCATTGCAAATATGAAGGTTGAGGACATTCCATCTGACAATACACTACGTGATCATTTCCTGAGGAAGATTGATGGTTCTCAGGCACTGCATGTCGACCTCGCGATCTTCAAAGGTAGGGACAATGATGATGAGAAGAAGTCCTACAAAGAGTTGTTGGTGCTCATGAAGAGACACATTGCACGTGTACGAGAGGATAGAAACATTGCAGCCAGAGACAAGTTTGCCACAGACTACACCAATCTTGGTAAGCCAACTACCCCTGCACCAAAGCCTGCGGCTCCAACACCCACACCAAAGGATGGTAAGACCGGAAAGCCAAGTGCGCCAGCACCTAAGGGTAAGCCTGGAGCCCCAGTTCTCCCATCCGGCACTCCAAAGAGTCACGGCAAGGGGAAAGGCAAGGGTGGTCGAAGATCCAGATCGCCTTCTACCAAAGACACTTCCAAGACCTTTTGTCACTTTCACTTCAACAAAGGAAATTGCAAGCATGGTGACAAGTGCCAATACAGCCATTCTCAATATCATTGGGACAAAAGGAAGGACAAGGGTGGTAAGGGCAAGAACGGTAGATCGGCCACACCAAGAAGATCACAGACACCTGGTGGAAAGAAGGACCGCAACTGCTATGGATGGTTGAAGGGTGATTGTCAGAAGGGAGACAAATGTACTTTCAAGCATGATCCAAGTATGAAAGGCAAGAGAGCTGCCCCTTCGACGAAGACATCCGATGCCAAGGCCACTCCTGCATTGGTCCGTGAGTACGATGATGACTTCATCGTGAACGCTGTGCCAAGCGAGAAGAAGAACAAGATGGATGTCAAGTTCAACTATCATGTGGAGATACATGAGCACGTGAAGCCTGACTTTGTGGAATGCTCCAACAGAAAGCCAAGAAGGAACCTGTCTCGAGCTCAGAAGCGATCATTGACGTGCAGAACTACCAAAGAAATTATGGATGACCAACAATGGATGTTGCAATCCAAATTGGGCATGACAAGAGCACGTGCGATTGGCATACTGATGGATGACTATGATGAGTTTTCGGATGTCGACGAAGTACATGTTATCCTGGGACCGAAGAACGCTATCAAGCTCAAGATCAACACCAATGAGTATCTAGAGAACAACCCCCGAGCTGCGATATGCTATGAGGAGATTATCCCTCATGTACCAGGAAAGTATGGTCGTCGTGACAACATCATGTGCATCACCATGCCGATCGAGCTCAAGGACAGATGCTTCATTGTGGATTCTGGTAGCGGTCATGACCTCATCTCGTCTACAAGAGTTGATCGAATGGACATTGACACTTACCAGAGTGACAGAGTTAACTTCCACACTGCGAATGGCATCACATCCACATCTACTATGGTGGGCTTGGACTTTGACACATTCAATGAACCTGCTAAAGCTCATGTGTTAGAGGATACTCCATCAGTTCTATCATTGGGAAAACGATGCATGGAACAAGGTTACACCTTTGTTTGGCCTAATGGGAGAGAACCCTACATGATCAACTCCGAAGGTGACAAGATCAGGATGGAAGTTCACGATCTCATCCCGTATGTCTACCTTGGGGCCAAAGACTATCGGCCAATGCCTGACCATGAGGCTGAGTTGGTGATGAAGGTGCTGGGTCTCATGGGCAACAATACAGCATCGAGGACGATATACCTTGATGGTGAGAGTGGTGATGAAATGTCTGAATCAGATGACGGAGTTGGTACGTACGTCGACGGGCCAACAAAGTCCCTGAGGAAGACAAAGAAGAAGAAACGATCTAGACGAAAGACAGTTCCTGCAGCAGCTGGTGAAGAACTTGATGAAGATGATGGTTATGAGCCATCCATCCGCGAGGAGAATCCAGATGGGGATGATGTTCATGTGGATGATATCCCCGGTGTGGATGAAGATGGCGATGACGATGATGATCGATGACCAGCTGCTGATGATGTTCCAGAAGATGATCAACCTGATGAAGATGAAATTGGTGTTGAGCATGGACCACAAGAAGAAGAAGATGATGAGGATGATATCGATGTTGATGATCCTGATGGAGGAGTACGATTGTCAAAGAGAGGTACCTTGAAACATGAAGCTCGTACCCTTGAACACTTGTTGACACATCGATACAAGAACCCATACTGCAACTCATGTGTGCGGGCCAAGATGAAGCACCACAAAACTTATCGAGGTGCGTTTCGTCGAAAGCTCACAAAGTTCGGCGACCTCATCACCTTCGACTTCATGGATACTCGCAAGACGACCAAGTTGGGCTATGACACGGTCAAGGAGATTCTTGTCATCCGAGACAGGTTTACCGGCATCATTCAGAGTTACCCCTCTCCAACAAAGAACACTGAAGATGTTGTGAGAGCGGTGAAGTACTTCATGGGAAGACGTACTATCAGAGAAGCCTACTCTGACAAGGCCAGACAGTTTGTCAAGGGCATGGAAGCACTCAAGATACCCTTTGACCATGCTCTGCCGGGAAGACCATCAACGAACTCCCTTGCCGAGCGCAACAACCAGTTCGTCATTGCAACAACAACCACATGCCTACTCGAGGCTGGACTACCAGCATGTTTCTGGAAGTTTGCCATACGATGTGTATGTCACCTACTCAATGTGGAACCTGGTGAAGATGATGTGAGCGCATGGTGCAAGCTCCATGGTGCCGAGTTCAAGGGCGAGAAGATCCCATTTGGTGCTTTGGTTTACTTCAAGCCGAGTGGAGCTAGAGCTAATGAACAGGCTCACAAGTTCGACCCCAAGGGCATCCCTGGTGTCTTTGCTGGTTATGAGATTGCCCCGGGCGTCAATTGGCGAAGGCAATATATGGCATGGGCATTGTCTGATATGACGAGGCAGAACTATTCGTTCAATGCCAAGACCATCATTGACAAGCTACGCCATCCTCACCTTACGGAGAAGATTGAAGTACACTTGCCATTGACGTCCCCGTGCAAAGATATCTACGAGAAGGTGAACACCACATTGGAAGGGCTGGCTGTGAAAGATCGCCTTGAAGGATCACCTGATTTCCTTGAAGATCATCAAGATGATGATGATGATGACGAAGACGATGATGACGGAGATGGAGGTGACGATAAACCTAAGAAAGGAAAGATCACCAACCGTGTTGAACATCAAGAAGAAGAGTTCAATCGCATGATGGAGGAAATGGACAACAAACTGGGCAAAGAGAAAAGCGACGGAGTCGAAGTTGTTGATGGGCCTCCTATGCCTCCTCCTGACGGTGAGCCTCCGTATGACGGACCTGAACATGGGTAAACGTGGTGACGGTATCATCTACCTCAGCGACAATGGCGAGCATGTCAAACTCGACAAACGTGGACGACCTTATCGAGTTGGTCCAGACGGTCGCAAAGAAGTACGAGGATCACCAAGACCAAAGAGCAGCTACAGTCCTGAGGAATGGAGATCATTATCCGCCAAGGAGAGAGATGTCATCATTCGTCGTGGAAAACTCGAAGAAGAAGCTGATAAGCTCAAGGAGATCAAGTTGAAGAAAGAGAAAGAGAAGAAAGCCAAAGCTGAGGCTGCTGCGAAGAAGAAGAAGTCCGAAGCGAGTTCACACAAAGATCCACCCAAAGATGAAGGACGAAAGAAAAAGAAAAAGAGTAATAAAGACTCGAAGGAGAGCTCAGGCAAAGATGGCAGCAAGGACGCTGCTGTCGGAGTGGGGAAGCTCCGAGGAGATTGGGAACGTATACCTACGCCCCATGATCCGATGACGACGCTGAACCACAACAGAGGTCACAGCACACGGGAATGTTTATCAACAATCCGTGGAGCTAGTGATCTCATCAACATCAAGAAGCGCAACACTGCCTCTCCTGCGACTCCCAGCGAGACCAGCACAAGCGTCCCAAGTGATGATGATGGTCAAGAATTTCTGAACGAATGGGACGAATGGTCCGAGCATGAAGTTGGAAAAGGACCGAGAGCTCACTGGGAAGATGTTCATTATGACTTCAACACTGGGAAGATCACAACACCTGCTAAAGCTGCACCAACGGCTCCTGCCTCAAAAGACTCCGACGGCAAGTCTAAGGTCGACCACTTCGTGAGTTCGATTCCTTGCATGCCTTGTGTTCATCAAGATCTTGAGCATCGCGAGAAGTTCGGTCAAGGTGATGTGAGGTTTGGAAAGTTGTTCAACGCGATGGTCTCTCGGCCAGTTGGTCGTGAAGAGATGATGGAAGACCCGGACGCAACAATCACGTTTTGACAAATGGATAGAACGGGCATGCTTCCAATACCACCACCCCACTTCCGCTCCGATTGTCTCACTGCCCGTATGTGTATCCACAGCGGCCAGCTCTCGGTTCCAACGTACGTCGACGTCGGAACTGAGCGAGCCTCACATTCAGTACTGAAATACTCTTTGAACAAGCTCAACATCCTCAGAAGATTCCGTTTTCGTTATTTGAAGGGAATCCTATGACAATTAGGGTGATCAATGCCCTGGTCCGCCTTGTTCATGGGGGAGAGGCATGGAGGATTCGAAACAATTCAAAGATCAACAACAGTTCAACAAAGCATTTTCAGAAATGTTGAAGTTACAAAAGCCGCCTATACGGAGAAGAAATACCAAGAAGATAGCATCAGCAACAGAATGTGGTCAAGATGAAGTACCTGTTCGTGACGAATGGAAGTGGATAGGGGACCATGTTTTGGAAAGGATCCACAATGAACCAAGAAGAGAGATGTTCGTTCCAAGTGATTGTGGTGACTGTCCATGTGATCATCGTTTGATTCAAGATTGGAGAGAAACTCAATTGAAGTTCCAGTCGAATGTGAGGGTGGACAAAAGCAATTGGCGTCTCCCAGGTAACAATGGAGAAAGGTCAAACAATCGAAATGAGTTCTGGACTGGAAAGTCTATCTTTCGTGTTTTGAGACATCAGGAGGTTTTTCCGGTTGCGAGTTGCATTATGGATGATAATCTGATGGCTTGTGTCAACACCATGGGTCTGAACATCATTTCTCCCAACAAGATATTTATTCCTCACACATATCGAATGGTGGTCGATGAGAATGAGAACAAGAATGAGTTGAACATCTTTGCGGACAGTCTAATCAATCTGGTTTTGGTTCGTGATAGTGTGCAATGCATGAAGTATACGTTCATCAGATCGATTCACGACCTCAACAATATGAAGTATTTGGGGAAGAACGTTACGATTACAATGCAAGAGCTGCCCGAAAGTACACCCACTATGATATTGATGTGTGCCGAACCTTCAAGTTTGATGACAAAGAGGTATAGAGAGATCATGGATACATCGTTTCATCTGGAATTGATCACAGAGGATGATGACCTTCTCTCCAGATATGGGAGTGCGAAGTGGAGGAGATGCCTCCGCAGCAACAAGGACTGCGTCTTCTTCGCTGGACCGTGCACGGGCGGATCACCGTGGAACAGGCTGAACAAAAGGGTTAGTATTGCTACAGCTCACTTGATTCATGCCAAAGCACATCTATACTGGAAGTTATGGGAAGAGTTTTCAAATTGTCTGTTGAGAGTGATCAAGTTGGATGCCATGGCCTTATTGGAATTGCCTAGAGGCTGTGACTACTGGCATGATGAAAGGATGAGGTGTATGATCGATGGCACTGACTCACACATTCATGACTTCGACGGATGCATGTATGGTCTTACAACACAGTTTGGTGGTCATCGCATTCCAATCAAGAAGCCATGGAGGATCGTATCATGGGGGGTCAAGTTTGATTTGCACAAGAAGTGTGATCGGAGACATGATCATGGGAAATGTGGAGGTCGAGAAACGAAAGTTACAGAGACCTACACCAAACAGATCGTCGACATCATCCTCAAAACAGTATGTCGACATATGTCTATCCGGTTCAAGAAGTCGTTGTCAGATGCGGATGACACGTGCAGCAGTTGCAAGCATGACAGACGTTCAGCAAAGAAGACAGCAGTTTCAATTGCCTATGATATTGATGAGATAGCAGCTGATCTTATGTGGTTAATGATGTTTCACATGAGAGGATGTCGAGTCGATGCACACTTTGATTTCAGGATACCAAAAGACGGGAGATCAGTGGACCACGACTTTTACGACTTCACTTTCGTCGCGCACCACCGAGCGGGTGATCGGAAACCTGAACGTGGACCCGCGCCAGGGAGTACGTGACCCCAGGGCGATCGGAAAGCCGGAGGTTGAGCGAACCCGGCGAGTACGCGACCCCATCGGTCAGGTTGCCATGTCGAACTATACGCCGATCATTGGGTCAGCGTCGAATGACCTCAACGACATCCGCTCCATTCTCGTCACACTACGAGACAACGGGAAACATGGAGTTATTCCCGCCATGTACAAGGAGTACGACCCGACGGTCAGCAGCTTGCCGGACAATACGTTCGACAGGTGGCATGCGATCGGGATTAGTCCGATTGCCGCAGCATCAGCATGCTTCCTGGGCAAGATTCCATCGAATCGATCTGAAGTGAATGCCATCACGTTGTTCCTTCAGGCAGCCTTCAGGTCTTAGAATTGATTAAGAACCCAGAGGAGCTGAACCAAGGAGCCAAAAGATTCTTGGACCGATGCACCACCTACATGAAGACCTTTGTCCAACTTGCATCTCGGAACAATCACAAAGTTCTTGGATTTTGCACCATTGAATGCATCAACAGTTTGGGAAACATGTGGGAGCACATCAAGAACTTCCATGTATCTCATCCCATCCGAAATGACGCAGCATTCACTGTGTCGATGCTACGTGATCACCTTCGAGAATTTAAGCTTCGACCTTATGGAGGTGACTTACGAGGTGTGAACCAATCAGTCCCGGCCGAGAACACATGGTTGAGTGCAACGAGGAAGAAGGACGGGGTTCTCAACCCGTCGGATCCCGATGCGCCCATCACCATCTCGTTCAGGGCGATTCATCGAGAGCTCCACTACTTTGACATGGACACAACCTGGCAATCGAAAGGAACCCAGGACATGTTCAATGCGGCTCTTGATGAATGGCCAGCCAAGTGATCCATTTGGGGCATGCATGGAGATGCTACAACCAAAAGGTGGATCATGAAGGTGAATGTCTAGAACCCATGACATTAGAAACAACAATCAATGACCTCATCGAGCAGAACACCAAGTTGGGTCGCGAGCGAGCCGCTGCAGTGAACCACTTCACCTGCATCATGGCTCTGGCTCCTGCGATCTTCAGATGGAAGAAGAAGCTACCGAAGTTCTGGAGCTACTCCGCACAGGCCAGGGATAACCTGTCCAAACTCGACGGGTACGTTGCACGAGTTCAACAATCTTTGTTACTCACGCCTGAGATCCTGGAGAATCACCTCTACAACGTCATCAACGTTGAGGAAGGCAACCACGAGGAGATCAAGAAGCGCAACAAATGCTTCTCTGCTTTGAGGGAGTTCATGACAACCCTCACAGAAACCCAAGCTGGAGGGGGACAGTCGGGCACCCAAGTTGCTGCAAGTGGATGGAAGAAGGTGTTGAAGTTTGGTGACAATGTTTGGCCACCGGAGCCCCCCAGGGGACAGATCCCGGAGTGGGTCACGATTTCAGACCCAACAGTGCCAGCACCAAGGGTCAACAGGTTTGGTCCTAGACCACCTCCTGGGCCACCACGAGGATATAAGGCTCCACCACAGCCTTATCCCTCGGCACAACCACCACCGAAGGCAAGACCGACTTCTCCTACGGCACCACCTCAACAATCAAGGGCAGCGGGGTCACAGTCATCAAGTTCAGCTGGGCCTCCACCTCAAGCTGCACCCAAGCCGGCGGCAAAGGCTATGCCGACGAGACGTGACATGCCTGAGACTGAGTATGTCCCTCCACAGAAGCCATTGAATGTGGCTACCTACTGCAAGGTATGGACGGACTACACGGGCACGTCGGTGAGATCTATCCTGAATGTTCATGTGGACTCTCAAAACGAGTTTGCTCTGTCACACGTTCAGGGACCAATGGCAAACAATGCTCAATCAACGTGGCGTCAATATCTCAGAAGAGTGGCCACGTACACCTGCCTATGTTTTGGACTCGCAAATGCCAGAGAGGTAGCAGCTAGAGACATCCTACCCCTTCAGCGATATGGAGTGGCTGAGGATTTACAACGCAGCCGTGAAGCGTGGGGGGATGGTGCATCAGAACTACTACCTGTCAGTTGGGGTCCATGACTGTCATGATCAATATGAACGATGATGTGCAGGCCACCGATCGCGACTATGCAAAGTGGAAGCGAGGCCTGATGTCAGGCATCGGTGGGACCATGTGGAAAGGCCATTGGTGCGCAAGGAGAAGGATGAGCTGGCAGGGAAATTCAGATATGGCAAGACCATCTTGATCACTGACCTCGTCTACAAGTGCAACTCGAACGCAAGAGGAACGACCAACATTCAGTATGGGCTCGATGAGATGGGCTATGCCGCTACGGTCATCGACATCAACAGCTTCAGGAGCGTGACCAGAGCCCAGAAGTTCCTCGATGCAGTCGAACACTTGAAGAGGAATGTGATGCCAGACATCGCGTCAGAGGAGAATGTGACAATTCATTTTTAGATTTCGTTTGCATTCCTCATCACAGACTCTCATCCATACCATGTGTGGGTTGAGGGAAACTTTGCCGAGAGACTGGCTGAATCAATCCGAAGACAAGATGGCAACAAGACCGATCTTTGTGTCACTTTGCAAGGATTCCAGATTTCATGGAATTCGGTCTGGCATCCAGGACGTCGCAATTGATTCGGCAGACATCTTGAGAAGCTACGGCATCATGGTTACCACGGATGATGGGATGTGGCGACTGATGTATGGCCCTGCCGGCAACCACTACATGAACAACCACAACATGCCAGACCGATTGGGAGTCTTCGCCACTATGGAAAAGTTCTTGTTCAGGCAAAGGGTACTATTGATGTGCTCCCTGAATGTTGAAGCCGCAAAAGGATTGAACGACTTGGTGAAAGAATCTTCCATGAAGGTCGGCATTAACCTGGAGCTGATGGAGAAGGTGCTCAAAGAACCTTCGACGATTCAGATCGGAGCTGGAGGCGGAGTACCAGATACTGCGAGCGCTGGATCCGATTGCCCAGGCACAGTTGGAGGTGGAAGAAGAGTGAATGTGGGATACGAGAAGGCGCCATGGATTGAGGCCACGGTGAGATCAGTTCTACCAGAGTCCTCAGCCAACATGTACGACATGTGGTTCTATGTCAACCATGGGCGCGATGAGATGATTCTATGCCAACAACATTACAACGGGCGTGATGATGAAGTGATGCCACACGACTTCATGAATCAGAATCTTGGATGTGGAAAAGAATGCATTGCCTGTCGTGCCAGTGAGATGGCCAGAGAATACAACCTTTGGCCACCAGAGTATCAACGAAAGACGGTCATCAAGACGGCGGCAAGAATCCGAGCATTCTTCAACATCATGACTGATGAGGGCACTGTGATCATGGACCCTCAAGGATTTCGTTCAGTTCCTCAAGGACATCACCAAAGCAATGGTGGGCAACAAGGGATGCGAACATGGTGAGATCCTCATGAAGGCGTTGTCGCACTTCGGAACTGTCAGAGTTCCCAGGGATCGGGTGAAGCAGATCTTCACCGGAAAGCGTGGAAGGCAATACATTGTCATCCGGGAAGGGTTCATGCTGGACGATGGCAGGGAAACCCATCAACGGTTTGCCTATCGCGATCCAAAGACTGTGGGAATGTGTTCTACAAGGACTACCTCAAGATGGTGCTCGGGAATGACTTCACTGATGTCATGGGCTATCTCGACGTTGCAGCTGAGAAGTGCGGCGACGTGGTCGAGATGTGGCTTGGCATGCTTGACCTAGCCAACATGACGAAGTCGCAGATCACGTTCATGGAGACGAAAGCTGATCCAGGTGAGCTACTTGCAGGCCTGGAGGGGTCGCTCAACATCTTCCATGGGACAACAAGATCAACCACAACCCCCACCACCAAGAGAGGTGGATCAAGGATAACAGAACCCATGAACCACGAAGAGGCTGTTGTGAACTCGATCCTACGCGACATCCCAATGTATCACAGCTTGCAAAATGCTTGTTTGATTGAGGACAAAGAGATCAGCGTCATCAATGAGAACTACAAGAGATCTATGGCCGATGAAATCAACGATGACGACATGGAACGCGAAGGTCACGGGACCGGGGAGGGTAGATCTACCACCCAGGAAGCAACGACCGGAGACGCGGAAGCAAGTGCCGAAGGAGCAGGTAGATCTACCGCTCCGGACATGCACGACGCGACCAGGTCTCCATCAAACCCTGGAGAAGAGTTCCCAAGATAAGGGAGCAATCATCGAGGCCATCGATGCGCTCTTTGCCATGGCTGACGACAACAACGTCTGCCTGAAGTGTGGTGAGAGTGGGCATCCCAATTATGAATGCCCGACGAAAGGTGACGATCAAGTCAAGTCAGCATTGATCAACCTGAGGAGGAAACTACAGGGTGATGATGTCGAAGACAAGGATATGTCCAAAGAAGGCGATGATGAAGAAGAGGATCGTTTCCGCCAAGAGAACTACAAGGCCACCAGGGAAGGAGAGTACATGTACCTCCAATCCATCCCATTGTCAGTGATTGGTGATCGAGCATATGGTGAGAAGAGTATCAACGGAGTGAGAGCCGTTGAGAAGGGCCCTATGACGAAGCCAACAGCTATGCTGGGCATGGAATTGAATACCCATTGCCGACCGAATCCAATGCTAACCGAGTTTACCTGGAAAACTGGGAGAACAACTACAGCTAGTATTTCAACAAAGCCTTGCGACACCACATTGGACGAAGGGACGTGTGGGAGAAGACTTATGGCGGATAGAAGACGACGTTCGATGGACTTAAATGTGACGAAGCCGGTTGGGTGGACATTATAGACTTTCTACATCACCCATGGATCTTCGATCGCGAGAACGTTCGCCTTGAGGATGATGGACTCATTGACGTTGACTACCGAGAAGAACGTGTCAACACCATGATCAAGACGGTTTGGTCAGAGTTCCAAGAGAAAAACAAGGTCCGCATCCAATTCTTATGCATCGTCCTGGACTCTACCTTCGACAAGCCCGATGATTACCTCAGGGACGTCATGAAGGTTGGTGATGACATCCACCAGATCAGTGCTCAACAAGGGGAAGTATTTCTAGCGCCCATTGCTGTGCGGCAGTGCGTTCACCTGGAGGATTTTCAGCCCGGGGAAATGACTTTCGCCTCGATTACAGCAGGATTTGTCACCCGATCACCACTAGAATTGCGGATGATCTATGCTTCTGTTATCACGTGACCGAGTTCAAGAACGTGATTGGCATCATCAAGGAAGGTCTTCGACCAGGTCGTCACAGAGGAGGACGAACACAAGTGTTCCTCAACCCATTTGTGCCATGGGACAAGCGATACAAGGAGATCCTGGGGGGGCAACTGACTCACCTCGGGCAGCCACGTATGGTAGTGGCATTCAGCGTGCATCGACTCATGAGCCTTGGAATCATGATCAATGCGTCTGGCCAAATGGTGATCAATGGAAACATTCCCTTCTCTGAGGTGATCGCAGCGTGGTATCAGGCCAACACCTATGAATGGGAACGACTGCTCGTCGATTCCGGAAAGTTCCAACTGGTGAGATCGTGCCAAGAGCCAAAGGAGATTGCTACAGCGAGCACAGTCCTACGCGTCTCAAAGGCTATGCTGAATGAAATCGACATCGAGGACAACATTCCGTTCTATGACCAGTTCGTCAAAGACATTGAAAAGCTTGAGAAGGCCAATGCAGTGTTGAATCCCGGTAGCGAGCTGAGGAACAGCATTGTGACGTTCATCTCCGAGAACTACACTCCGAGAGAAGCTGGACATTTAATCTGTCCTGCCTGTCTACTGAGACTCCGAACATTCTGTCTATATGCGTCAGATGCCATGGTTCATTGGTTAGCTGGGGAGAGAAGTCAGTTAAACAAGATGAGAGCACCGCCCCAGGCATGCCAGAACGTGAACGCCAAGAAAGCGGAGATGGCAATGATGACAACGACGATGACGTCGAGATGGAGAATGAGGATCAAGACGAAATTGACCGATTGGTCAGGGAGTCCAAGAGAACAACCGGAGATGAATCTGATGATGACGTTGACATGCCGGACGCGAAGCCGAGCAGACCACAGACCAGATCTGGAAGCGGGCGAGAGCGCACTGCCCCAGACCCTAAGGTGGCATTCGGCAGCAACACCAAGGAACAGCAGGAAGAAGAGGACGAAAGAGTCGCTCAAGAACAAGAACATGACGAAGAGCAGAGGGAAGCCAGAATCAAACTGCCATTATGGACATCAAGAACGATTCAGGCATCTATCATCCACTGTATCGACATTGCTCAGAACGAGGATGCAATCGACGGCACTGCAAGAGCGGTCGACGGGATGATCCTCACATACCTGAAGGATCGATACAAGCTCTACAACGTCTGGACATCGATGGCAACTGCACAACAGTACTATGACCACGTGAGGAGGATTAAACTTCTTCCAGAATACGACGGGTACATCCCCTATGTTGGTGAAGATGCCAACGGTGAGCTGAAGGAGCCCACGGAGGAACAACTTAAGGAATCGTTCCACGCGAATGCCAAGAACGGTAAAGTTGGTGGAAGGGATCTGGAGGTCTACTTGAAAGGGGTGAAGGGCATCAAAGTCCTATGCAGAATCATGAAGTACCTCGTCCAGACCGGAGTGACACCACAGCTTGTTTACTCCAAGGTCGCAGGTGTCACCGATGATGAAGAACGTCAACAGGAGATACGACGGGAGGCATCGGACTTCATTCGAAAGATTATCTCAGGTACCTTCGCTGTCCGATCCTACGATTATTTTAGGGTCAATCCACCACAGCGAGATGATCACATTCACATCGACCCAGTGGAATTGGCATGCGCAGTGACAGAAAGATCGAGAACATTCACTGTCCTCGTGACGCTCAACAAGATTGGCCTAGCTCTACCACAACAACTCCAGAAGGTGTGGGAGGGAAAGCTCAAGGCAGTTTCCCAGAGCGCCGCGCAAATGGAAGTGAGTTTCAGATCACTCGACCCCTCCGAGCGTGAAAATGCACGAGAGTATGTTCGAGCAGTCGCTGATGCACAAACCACGGAAGAAGGAGCTACGTCTAGCACGAAGGACTCCAACAAGAAGAAGAAACGACGCAAAGAGTGAAGAGTGCATGGTCTTTGTCATGGAAGAGCACGCATGAGAGGACTCTGAGCACCGGGCTAATTGAAATAGGGCCTACGCACCAGGGGTACGAAGTCTTCCCGGTGCGATGGCACAAAATTTTCAAAGGTATAAACTAGGGTAGGATGCCCTAGTAGTACGGCATAATTCATAAGGTGCGTGGAAAGCCGGAGGTTGAGCGACCCCGGCGAGTACACAATCCACCAATCACAGAGCCGTGCAATACATAGCGTTGAGAGCACAATTTACGAGTGAGTGAGTACAGATTTTAAACCTGACGTCTGCTCCTGTGCCCGACACCTGGTCGTAGGTTGAGCGACCGCGATCAGGAATGTCGGGCATGGGGGGTGTGAATCAGATGTAGGCGACAGGCATACAGGTTCAACACTCACGCACAATGCATTAATTCATGCCAGCGATCACAAACTGCTACGCTGGCTCAAGCCGGCTCAAGCTGGCTTAAGGGACGACCGCTCCATCGCTGCATGGAAAAGAAGCGTTGCTTGCCGCGGCTTCATTAAGGACTTTGGGAACGCATAGAGCCCCGACAAGACCAATTACAAGTTGACGGGTGGTACGATAAACCATTCACAATATATATAAGGCCTGATATAAAGATAATATACAAAGTATAAAAAGATATAAAAGTATAAAAAGTATTACAACGTGACCAAAGTATAGAACATCATTCCTTTGCCAAAGCACAAGTGCAGGCACAACACATAGCCGACATAGCACAGCAATGCCCAGCTCGGATTCGCATCGAGGTCGGAACCGAATTTGTGAAATATTCGTCGCGGCGCAACTGCATCGATTTGATGGGCATCCGCCTATTGGTGAGTCAAGTCTTGCAGAGGCGCAAATGGCAATTGCAGTGGCCGTGCAAAGCGGTTGCATTCTAAAGAGTTATATAAATACAGGCTTGGATTAGATTTCTCTCTTCCGCTCTGTGTAAATTCATGCTCTCCATTGGTGAAAGATTGTCCTTTTGGGTCGTGTTTTAGGTTTGGTCTATGTTTCATGGTGATGTCTCCAAACCAACACCCTGTACAAAATAAGACGTCGCAAGACGCCAAAGAACAAACGTGTGTGTGTGTCAGATAGAACATGTATATCCAGGAAGCGACTAAGAATTCGCTGAATTTCATGGAAGGGCGGAAATAGAACACAGCAGTGATTTCAGATGATTCCCATTCATAGTTCGCCAGATTACACTGGTCGCCTGATTTGCCCTGGTCGGCCTCGTCCTCATCCCATTCGTCCCAAAATTCTCCTTGAAAATTAAAGGGCCAGATAACCCCACATGTTAAGCCTTCCGATTGTTATGAGACGAAGGTGATGACTTGGGATGGTGGGAGCAGATAATGATTGGATGGAGAAGAGATAGATGGCCAGATAGATAGACAGATAAAGAGATAGAGAGATAGAGAGATAGACACAGACAGACAGACAGAGACAGACAGACAGACAGACAGAGACAGACAGAGACAGACAGAGACAGACAGAGACAGACAGAGACAGACAGAGACAGACAGAGACAGACAGAGACAGACAGAGACAGACAGAGACAGACAGACAGCCTTTACACAGGCAAGCCTTTACACAGGCAAGCCTTTACACAGGCAAGCCTGTACACAGGCAAGCCTTTACACAGGCAAGCCTTTACACAGGCAAGCCTGGCAAGCCTTTTTACACACAGAAGCTTTTACACGGAGAAGCTTTTACACAGAGAAGCTTTTACACAGAGCAGCTTTTACACACAGAAGCTTTTACACTCAGCCGCCTTTACACACAGACGCTTTCTTTCACACAGACGCTTTCTTTCACACAGACGCTTTTACACACAGAAGTATTTACACAGAGAAGCCTTTACACGAGTTTGCACACAGATACTTTTACACAGAGAAGCTTTTACACAGGGAAGCCTTTGCACAGAGCTTTTTTTAAACACAGAAGTATTTACACAGAGAATCCTTCACACAGACGCTTTTACACAGGGCAGCTTTTGCACAGAAGCCTTTTATACACAGAAGTTTTTACACAGAGAAGCCTTTACACAGAGCAGCTATTACACACAGAAGCTTTTACGCAGGGAAGCCCTTACACAGAGCACCTTTCACGCAAAGGAGCTTTACACACAGACGCTTTTACACAGAGCAACTTTTACAAAAAGACGCTTTTACACACACCAGCATTTACACAGGGAAGCCTTTACACAGAGAAGCTTTTACACGGCAGATTTTACAAAGAAACCTTTTTACACACAGACACTTTTACACACTGACTTGCTTCAGACCAGTTCAGACACGGTTCAGAAACGGTTTCAGCACGGCTCAGAAATGTTCAGACACGGTTCAGACTGGTTCAGACACGGTTCGCCAGTCACCAAGTGCTGCGCCTGCCACGCGACACTGCCGCGGATAAAGGCAGAGAAGTGGTGATACAGAAGAGTTGAGACAGAGAAGTGATAGACAAGTTGATAGGGAGAAATGGTGATACAAACAAGTTGAAGAGAAGAAGTTGATGATGACGGCGGGACGGCAGGAGGCGGACGGGAGCGGATTGCCAGCAAAAATTAGAACCCCACGTAGTGATGTGGGGAATTGACCTCTCATTCTGCTTGATGCTTGGCGTACGACTCCAGCCGCTGCCTATGCGGCCAATGTCAGTTGTGTTTTGCTGCTATCGGACTTGGATGGCAGGTGCATGATGAACATGTCCAACCGGCAAGCTGTCCTTGTGGCTGACAGTATCTTCAACCGCGCTGGGGTTGGCATCTCAGAACCCATTTCCTTGGCCCCAACCCGTGGATTTTTTTTGATAACATGTCAGGGGCTACCTGCTCAGTTCCATCACAGGTATACATTATATTATATCTAAGATACCCACAGATATGTGTTTTTCCTATGTGTGGCGGTATCCTCATGACAATTTACGCAAGACCATTTGGGGCGTAGACTCTCACTCTTATAATATGTTGTAATATTGTTTTCACGTCGCAAGATAGCTGTCAGTAGCCAGGGCTGAAAGGCATATTCGAGGTTTGCAGATCGAGCGAACGCATGACAGCTTGGCATTAGTTGGCGTTGCATGCTTTGTGAATCTTTGTGATAGAGTCAGCTCAATAGGACCCATCTTCGACTTGCCAGTAGAAAACCCAAGGAGTTTGCAAGCCTCATCTCAATGCTGCAACCAGCCAAACAATTGGTTGACTTTGTACAAAAGGTTCTGTACTCGACTGAGATCGGGTGAAAACGAGTGTCCAAGATCGTATCCACATTTGACACAACCTGTTTCAGTTGTAGCCTATCTTCTTAACGGCAGGTCGTGCCTGGAATCTACCAGGCAATCTTAGCACAGGGGACAGACTACAGGCGCAACTCTGCACTCCGATTTCACGATCTCACACTGATTCCAGAATCTCAACGCACAGTCGTCAACACACTCATGAGCAGAGTCATCATTACGATCCTACGTCAGACTTGTGTAGAACTTGCATTGGGCATACCTTTGAGAAATGTGCTTGCTGCAGTACCGAAGCTTGCTCACATCCGTTGCCGTTGCTGAGATTCGCGCACCATTTTTTGATCAGTTTGGATCCCTTTTTGTTTAACTTACACGGGTTGAACAATTTTGTGAGCCAGGATGGAGAAGATAGGTCTGTCTGACATCATGGCCAGGTTCGAGGCAGGGCATGGCGGAGCATGGTGGAGCATGGTGGAGAGTGGTGGAGAGTGGTACGAGCCGTGCACAGCCATGGTTTCACCATTGTTCTGTGGTTTCCGTTTTCGACCCTCCCATGAATTCCTTCTATTGCCAAGAGCGGCTCATTATGGTTCCTAAAGCAGGGCATCGCATGATTTTTTGATGTGAGATTACTTCAGGATACCTGGGAGAAACAATGGAAAAGTGACACAGAGATAGAGATAGAATAGATATGGGTATGGGTCCAAATTTGAGACTGTGGGGACTGCAGATGTTGGCCATTAACCATCCATTTTGTTTGGATACCTAATTTATGATACCAGTGTGCGTGAATATATCAAAGCATCCTCTCTATCTGCAGGAACGAAAGAAGCCATACGTGGATGTGACCCGTGAGATGGTGTTTGAGCACGAGCGACAGATTGCGTGCAACGGTGACTTGGCTTTGCAGTTGCAGTTGTGAGCTGGCACTCGAGCAGAAAGTACGGACTTGTACATCTTATTGTAGATTTTATACTATATAGCCAAAAAACCCGAAGGAAGTTTAGAAGTCAAACTTCCGACAATATGAACAGATGGAAAAGCAGAGGCGAGAAGAGGCAGAGAAGAGAAAGGAAGAAGATGCAGGCGCGCGAAAAGGTAGAAAAGTCGCGAAACACTGTGTTTTTTCAATGTTTTGGGGCTCTGGAGAGTCGAAAAGTAGGCTCGCTCAAGCGGTGGGTGCAAAGCCATCTGGCAGGATGAAAGATGAAAAATTGCATGCTGCTGTGGCGCGAAGCGCATTTTGAAGTGAGAATGTGCAAAACACACCATTGTCGGACAACTTTTGGAAGGCGCACGCCTTTGTGGCGCGAAGCACATGTCGAAACCAAAGTGTTAAAAACTGACCGTCTCAGACCGCTTTTGGAAGTTGAGATGTCGAAAAAGTGCACGCTGCTGTGGCGCGAAGCATGTTTGGAAGTCAAAAGTGTTACAGACTGGCGGTCTCGGACCACTTTTGGAGGTTGCGATGTCGAAATAGTGCACGCAACTACAACTCAAACTAGAACTGCAACTACAACTAGAACCACAATTACAACTACAACTACATTAAAGTACCACTACAGCTACAACTTCAATTGCCAGTACCACCATGACTACATTTCAACTACAACTACGACTACAACTACACTACGCTAGAGATAGATAGGCAGATAAAGAGACACAGAGAGAAAGTGACAGAGAGAGTGGGGAGAGAGGGGGAGAGAGAGAGAAGAGAGAAGAGAGAAGAGAGAAGAGAGAAGAGAGAGAGAGAGAAGAGAGAAGAGAGAGAGAGAGAGAAGAGAGAGAGAAAGAGGGAGAGATTCAGAGCCTCAACCACCTTTCGATCCATCAGTGGGTTCGCCACAACAACTCACTTCTCCTATATATAAGTTTCCTATTTTTGAAACTTCCGCCCCCGCCTTGCGCGGTACCACTGCTAAAACAGAGTTGCAAATTTTATTGACAGGCGTCATTGGCATATTTTGGGTCAATTTTGATTTTCAACAGCTTGAACTGGGCTGTATGACTTTGAACCCAGCAACAGCCTTGCCAATCACATTCCCGATTGAAGCCTCCAAGTGAAGAGATTCAACTTCTGACATTTTTTGAGGTGGACAGGTGAATCTCTTCGCTCCAAGCTACATGTACCACCAGAAACTTGGCAAAGACAGCGATGCCGCTGCAAACTGAATCAATGTCAATGCCTCCGCAGGGGTTGGCGCCGTCCAAGTTCCAGTCTGCTTTCAGTGTCCCCTGCGGACAACTAGAACCAATAGACTTTGGTATAGCGACGAAGTTGTACTTAGAATAGATTTGAATCAGTTGCAGTTAAATTGGTGGTGCTGCGGTCCTAAGTAAGTATTTACAGCATGGTACCTGAACAGATACTTAGAGGAAAACTAAAACAACATGAAACTAGCGATGCAGTGATGATGATAAACACAATTATTGCCAAAACCTGTTGACTGCTTCCACAATCCTTGCATTTCGCAGCCAAAACGAGGTCATGCCGTGTTTTGTCACACATATCCACTAGTCATGATAGTCATGTGAGATATTTGATATATTTTGATATTGTATATTCAAAGATTTTTCTGACAAAACAAACTCTGCTGCATGTTTGCAAGTAGGTGCAACCTCAGAACCAGGTACTTAGAACCATTCAGAACCTGTCTAATTTAAAACCCGCCTTCCATGGTCCTGATGTAAGCTGCGCAAACACGCCAGATACCTTCCGTATCTTTCCGTTTTTTTCATCCTAGGGTAATTCTTTCCCGAAAACTCGTTGCAGAACCATATATTTAGAACCTGTAAAATGTTTTGAGGACACTTACCATGGTCCTGATGTAAGCTGCGCAAGCACGCCAAATACTTTCCATCTTTCAAGCTACATGGAGCATGGTCGCTATTTGTTTCCCAAAAATCCAGGACACGTAGTCAAATTGTACTTACATATACTTACATTTGTGTGGTTCTAACTATTTTGTTTTGCTCCAAGTACGTGTTACTCTATGTTTGTTCTAAGTAGATGGGTTTTTCAGAAGTACCAGACGGTTCTAAGTACGTGCTTTTCAACTTTGGAAATTGTTGTTGATTCTAAGTCCCACTGTGTCACTATAGACTTTAATCGACTTGATGAATCAATCTGAAAGCAAGTTATGTTTCACGAATTTACTAGGGCTCTCCTGGCTTTTCCCTGGTTCTTTTCTAGCTTCGAAGCAAGGCTACGAAAAGGGTTTTTGAAAAGCATGTCGCATGAACAGCATTTGTGCTACTTGCACGAAAAAAACATGAACGGTTCTGTTCTTGGAGAAGGGAAAGCGGATTACATGAAGAAAACTTGGAGTTCCAGCCGAAATAGTTTGTGTGACAGAATAGTGTGTGTGTGTGTGCCTTTTCTTGCCTACCGAGACTAGCGGAGTCAATCACCCACTGCAGAGCCAGACCACCCTGAGTCAATCACTTCCCCTACGTCGGAGTCTGTCATCCCTTGACATAGTGACTAGTAGCGAGGGATGGTGGATTGAGGGCCCTTGTTAGGTTCCCACTTTTGCCTTTATTCAGGGTTGCTTTAGGATATGTTTAAGTTTTATTTAGGGTTGGTTTAAGGCTAATTCAGGATCTCGACAAGGTTTGTTTTAGCTGGAGACGCTGATGGCGACCTGGACGAAACATGCGTTTTTGTGATAAGTCTGGACTGACTGAATCGAAGGTAGCACGCAGGTCGAGGCTTGTTCGAAGAATGGGGCTTAAGAGCTATTACTGCTGCTACTACTACGATTACGACTGCCACTACTACCGGTACTACCAGTACTACCAGTACTACCAGTACTACCAGTACTACCAGTACTACCAGTACTACTAGTACTACTACTACTACTACGACTACTACTACTACTACTACTACTACTACTACTACTACGAATACGACTACGACTACGACTACGACTACGACTACGGCTACGGCTACGACTACGACTACGACTACGACAACAACTACTACTACAACTACTACGACGACTACTACTACTACTAGTAGTACTACTAGTACTACTACTACTACTAGTAGTACTACTAGTACTACTACTACTACTACGACGACGACGACGACGACGAATACGAATACGAATACGAACACGAATACGAATACGAATACGACTCCCTTTAGTAACTAGTGACTAGCAACTAACCTAACACTAGACTTACTAATGTGACTACCCAGAAGGGGCATATTTCTTACTAAAACCCTCCGATACCACACATTTCTTACTTAAAACCCCCCAGCGGCGCGCCCCCAGCACAAGCTTTGCACATAGCTATCTTACATACAAAAACCATTCTTTTGACATAATGTCTGACGCAGTTGCTTATGACTGCTGCGCGCTCCCCACTACAGCAAAATGCTTACACAACTGCGCGCAAACCCTTTCCCAGAATAAATCTGTATGTTTGGCTGGAAAAATTGGCACAAAAAATTAGTTTCTACCGCAAGTCGGCAAATGTTCCGGCATTCCCTTGTGTTTAAGGCGGTTAACGGGGGGGTTCCGGCGGTTCCCGGGGTGTTCCCGGCGGTTCCCGGGGTGTTCCCGGCGGTTTCCCGGGTTGTTCCCGGGGTGTTCCCGTATTTGTTTTTGGGTATGGCTCAAGTCCTCGCCAGACAAGCCGAAAAGGTTTGAAGACTTTCACGCTACCCATGGTACGAAATCTCATCAACACATTTCACAGATGCTACAGTCTGCTACAGATACACAATAGCCAAAATTCCAAATCATTTTTCCAATTTGCCAAACTCTTTTTGTGTGTGACTTGAGTTTCAAGGTTTTAGCACCGAAATAGCCATTTCCGACCTAAAACCCCTCATTTCTTATTTCTTACTTAAAACCCTGACGAGATGCCCCTCTGGGTAGTACTATTTTTACCACTATGACTACTACGACTACTGTGACAACTGCTACTACTGCTACTGCTACTGCTGCTTCTTTGATTGCTGCTACTGCTGCTACTACTACGACGACGACAACTACTACTACTTGCTACTTACTACTACTACTACTGCTGCTGCTGCTACTACTACTACTACCACTACTACTACCACTACACCTACCACTACCACCACTACCACTACTACTACTACTACTTCTACTACTACTTCTACTACTACTTCTACTACTTCCTACTGCTACCAGTACTACTAGTACTACTAGTACTACTAGTACTACGACTACTACTACTACTACTACTACTACTATTACTACTACTACTACTATTACTACTACTACTACTACTACTCCTACTCCTACTCCTGCTCCTACTGGTACTACTAGTGCTACTAGTACTGCTAGTACTACTAGTACTACTACTACTACTACTACTACTACTACTACTACTACTACTACTACTACTACTACTACTACGAATACGACTACGACTACGGCTACGGCTACGGCTACGACTACGACTACGACTACGACTACGACAACAACTACTACTACAACTACTACTACTACTACTACTACTACTACTACTACTACTACTACTACTACTACTACTACTATACTACTACTACTACCACCTACGAACTACGAACTACGAACTACTACGACCTACTACGACCTACTACGACCTACTACGACCTACTACGAACTACTACGAACTACTACGAACTACTACGAACTACTACGAACTACTACGAACTACTACGAACTACTACTCACTACTACTCACTACTACTCACTACTACTCACTACTACTCACTACTACTCACTACTACTCACTACTACTCACTACTACTGACTACTACTGACTACTACTGACTACTACTGACTACTACTGACTACTACTGAAATACTAGAATACACTGACTATTATGACTACTACTGAATTTTACTACTGACCTACTACTGACTTACTACGACTGATACTGTACTAGGATAACGACTGCTACTATGACTAACTACTGATACTAGGACTATACTGCCGATACGAAAACGACGAACTACGGACTAAACTCCGACATAAGACTACGAGACTATACTACTAAACGAGACTACTACTAATAAACATACTGATAACGATGACGAAAAGCAAGAAGAACGAGACTACGAACGACTGACTGAACGACGTACGAACGACGAGAACTATACAAATATATGCTAACTACTACTAACTACTACTATCTACTACTAACTACTAACAACTACTAACTACTACTACTACTACTACAACTACTACAACTACTACAACTACGACTACTACTACTACGACTACGACAACTACTACTACAACTACTACTGCTACTGTTACCACTACTACTACTACGACTACTACTACTACGACGACGACGACGAACACGAATACGAATACGAATACGAATACGAATACGAATACGAACACGAACTACTACGACGAACTACGACCTAGTAACTAGTGACTAGCAACTACCAACTACCGACTACTAACTAGTGACTACTACTATTTTTACCATTATGACTACTACGACTACTGTGACGACTGCTACTACTGCTACTGCTACTGCTGCTTCTTTGATTGCTGCTACTGCTGCTACTGCTGCTACTACTACTACGACGACGACAACTACTACTACTTACTACTTACTACTTACTACTTACTACTTACTACTTACTACTTACTACTTACTACTTACTACTTACTACTTACTACTTACTACTTACTACTTACTACTACTACTACTACTACTTCTACTACTACTACTACTCCTACTACTACTCCTACTCCTACTCCCTACTACCTACTACCTACTACCTACTACCTACTACCTTCTACCTTCTCTACTACCTACTACCTACTACCTACTACCTACTACTACTCCTACTACTCCTACTCCTACTGCTACTGCTACTGCTACTGCTACTCCTACTCCTACTCCTACTACTACTCCTACTCCTACTACTACTACTACTCCTACTACTACTACTACTTCTACTACTCCTGCTACTACTACTGCTACTACTCCTCCTGCTACTACTCCTGCTACTACTCCTGCTCCTACTCCTGCTCCTACTCCTGCTCCTACTCCTGCTCCGACTCCTACTCCGACTCCTGCTCCGACTCCTGCTCCTACTCCTCCTCCTCCTCCTGCTCCTCCTCCTCCTACTACTACTACTACTACTAGTACTACTACTAGTACTAATACTAGTAGTAGTACTACTACTAGTACTACTACTACTACTACTACCACCACTACTACTACCACTACTACCACTACTACTACTAACAAAAGGTTCTGTTACCGGCTCAGTAAACAAAACAAAACAACATTAAGAACCATGAGTTCTAACTTTTTGCAATCAACAGATCCTTCCACTGGTAACGTTACTTTTTCAGGCTTGGAACCATGAGTTTCAAGATGTTTCAAGCTTTCGCAACCGGCAATCCCTTACAATGATAGTTGCTTAGCTTCGAAAACATAAGTTCTAACCTCTGGGAACCGGCAATTCCTTGCAATGGTAACCTCTGGTTCCCAGGTTGGGAACCGTAAGTTTCAAGGTCTGGGAACCGGCAGTTCCTTGCCATGGTAACCTTTGGTTCCCACGTTGGGAACCATCAGTTCCAACCTTTAGGAAACGGAAGTTCTTTGCAATGGTAACCTATGGTTCCCAGGTTGGGAAGCATGGGTTCCAACCTCTGGTACCCGGCAGTTGCTTGCAATGGTAACCCATGGTTCCCAGGTTGGGAACCAGGAGTTCCAACCTCTGGGAACCGGCAGTTCCTTGCAATGGTAACCTGTGGTTCCCACGTTGGCAACAGTGAGTTCCAACCTTTGGAAACCGGCAGTTCCTTGCCATGAACCAAACGCAAACATTCCGGTACCGGTCCATTAAGCAAAACAAAGCGTTTTTTACCGGTCCATTAAGCAAAACCGTAAAGTTGTAAAGAAACTGTTTTCATATCATTTGAACATGCACCTTTTTCGTGCAAAAATATTTTTATGCCGGCCCAACAGCCAAACACAAACATTCCGCTACCGGTCCATTAAGCAAAACAAAAGGTTCTGTTACCGGCTCAGTAAACAAAACAAAACAACATTAAGAACCATGAGTTCTAACTTTTTGCAATCAACAGATCCTTCCACTGGTAACGTTACTTTTTCAGGCTTGGAACCATGAGTTTCAAGCTTTGGGAACCCACAGTTCCTTCCGTAAGTTTCAAGGTCTGGGAACCGGCAATTCCTTGCAATGGTAACCTCTGGTTCCCAGGTTGGGAACCATCAGTTCCAACCTTTAGGAACTGGAAGTTCTTTGCAGTGGTAACCTGTGGTTCCCAGGTGGGAACGGGCAGTTGCTTGCAATGGTAACCTCTGGTTCCCAGGTTGGGAACTGATAAACTGGTAACGGAGTGGCAGTCAAAACTGGTCGAAATGGAGATTCGAAGGTAAAGAGAAAATGCAGTGATCAGTGGAAAGAGATGACACTGGAAACTCACAGCGCCGAATTCCACCGATTTTCCATCCACAGAGCAACCGTAAATTCACACGCTACCAAGCTAGCAGGAGCTTGAAGCCAAGTGTCTGGCATATTGCACATGAGAGTCAAGCGATCATTAGGTCAGCACATGTGAAGTCAAGTGACATCTGCTCGATTTTCATCCGTCACTTTTTCTATATTGACTTCACATCCGTCGAGAGCTTTGGACTCAGAATCAGAACGTTCACAACTCTTACGGTACAACTGTCGCTTCTTCTTGGCCGAAATGAAAAGGGGATCAAAATGAATACTAAGAACACCAAGGCGAAAAATAGACTGAAGATGATCATAGTGAAAGGGTTTGCTTAAACCAT
>CAMXCT020002991.1:30225-79631 GCA_947184155.2 Cladocopium goreaui | reverse complement strand
ATCCTTGCAAAGGCGCAGAAGTTCATGGCCAGCAAAAAGACAAAGGACGACAACAAGAGTTCGAGCTCGAGTTCATCCAGTTCGACCCCTACAGTGGAGGACCCTCAGGGACTGGAGACGCTGTTCGCCGAGGAGACCAAGATCCGAGCGGTGGCAGAGAGGTTCCCGGGGGTCCTCACCTTGGAACTTGTCAGCACGATGCGGAAATCCCTCCTGACAACCTCGGGCGAGGAGCTGGAGGATCGTGCGGTCCGTCCGACTGCACTCCTGTACTTCCGCACTGTGCTCGCCCGTCGCTCGAGCGGAGCGCAGTACAGGGAGTTACTCAACATCGCGTCAGCGCTGGACTGCCTTCTCAAAGGCAAAGTGGCCGCTGCGACGGATATCTTGTCGCAAAGGCTAAAGGCCCAAGAGGCGGTTTGCAATGGCACGGCTTGGGGAATTGCACAGCGCCTCGAGGTGCCGGCAGCCGACTCCACCTCGTTGGTTGCGAGGTCAGAGCTACAACAAGCCCAACGAGAGGATTATGCAGACGCGAAGGCGAGGTGGAGGACCCAGTCTTCAAGTACCCCGAAAGGAGAGGGCAAGTCCAAGGGGAAAGGCCCCAAAGCAGATCAGAAGGATTCATGGAGAAGGGACGACAAGAGGGAGGATCACCGAGAGAAGAAAGGGAAAGGAGGAGAGAAGAAGGGCTGATCATTGATGAGCTCAAGGAGATGGTGGAGAATTAAACAATGCAATGCAATACTTTCTCCGCGGGAGAGGCAGCGACCGTGCCCCTCCCTGTGGAGAGCGGATTTTTTCAGACCAGTGACCAGGCTAGTTTGAATTGCCTGAGCCACTCAACTACAAGGGAGGTAGGGCCTTTAGAGCCCAGCCAGAAGAGCCCTTGTCCTTTTCCGAATTTGCCTCCCAGTCAGCTTTCGGGAGGAGTGGAGACCGGCACAGTTCCGGGCTCTTACGTGTCACAGGGCGAAGTCCTTGATGGCCGCCAACCAGCCATCGATCAGGTGGCAGAGTTCTTTCCGCGCAAAAAAGATTTTCAGGCCGATTCAGTGGGGCTCAGGGTTCAGGATCTTGGGTGGAGAGTTTTCGAAAGTCTCTTTGAAGTTTCTCCACTCCGTAGCTCGCCCAAGGGTGGGAGGAAGTTGTCCGATCTTTTCCCCCTACCCACTTCTAAGAGCTATTTGGAATCTCTTCTGCCTGACCTGGATGAGCCTGCAGTTTTTTGGATGATGGCACTTTGTTGTTCACTTAACTCGCTATGGGGTGACGCACTTCTTTTTGATGGCCCTGTGGGGGACGTTTCCAAGCAGTGTCTAAAGATCCTCTCCACTGATGTTTCGCGTTTTTCTGCACTGCCTGGGATTTTGGATGAGTTTTCATGGGGTGACTTTTTCGCGACAAGAGGGATTGATTACAAGGGTGATGAAGTAAAAACGGCACGTTCTTTTTGTTGGAATAACATCAGACACGCCCTACCTGCGGAAGTGGGGAGGGTTCCCCTTGAAGAGGTGTGCACTTTGGGGGCACGCCATTATGTGCTTAATTTCGATGCCTATATCAAAGATCAGAGTATGTGGGTTTTGAAGAAGGCCCCAAGGGTGATGGTGTCAGATGCCGACTGGCCCGATGTGTGCCGCGGTCTTCTGCAGACAGGTGTTTGCACTCTGTTACCTTTAGAAGAAGTTTTTGACACTGGCCAAGGCCCGCTGTTGAATGGGTTATTCGGGGTATCTAAAGAAGAATGGGTGGGTGACACGGAGGTGTACCGCCTAATCATGAATTTGATACCCTTGAACAATTTGGCCCACCCACTTCGCGGAGATGTCGAGACTCTGCCTATGTGGTCTCTGATGAACCCCTATTTTTTACAACCAGGGGAAAACCTTCTCATTAGTAGTGAGGACGTGAGGTGTTTCTTTTACACCATGAGCGTACCATGCACATGGTACAAGTATATGGCGTTCAACAAACGTGTCCCTCGAGAGTGTTTGCCAGAACGCTTGAGAGACCGGGAGGTCTACCTTGCAGCAAAGGTCCTCCCAATGGGTTTTTTGAACAGCGTTGCATTGGCGCAGCATGTGCATCGTAATCTCACGTTGTGGAGTGGGGAAGATGCGGAACCACAGGAGGAATTGAACCCTCCTGAGAAAGAGATCAGAAAGGACAGGCCGCTTACAGTAGGGAACCCGTCCTGGAGGATTTATTTGGACAACTATGATCTCTTGGAGAAAGTCAAAGCAACAGGCCTGGGCGGCATGGAAGGGACGCTTGCCCCATCCATCCTAGCGCTCCGACAGGAGTATGAACGCTGGGAGGTTCCCCGCAACATGAAGAAGAGTGTCAGCAGACAGCTACGTGCAGAAGTCCAAGGTGCTCAGGTAGACGGAGAGCGCGGGATCGCATATCCCCGTGAGTCAAAGTTGCTCAAGTATCTGGGCGCCGCGCTGTCCATAGTGGAGGCAAACTATGTGACACAGAAGCAGCTTCAGGTGGTCTGTGGAGGACTGGTGTATTTCTCCATGTTCCGGCGGCCGATCTTGGGATGTCTCAACTCCATCTGGAATTTCATTGACGGTTTTGACACGGAGGGAGCCAAGTGGTTCCCTCCGCATTGCAAAGCAGAGGTGCTCAAGGTGCTGGGCCTATTGCCGCTGGCGCGATTGGACTTCCGGGTCCCCTTCCATGAGCAGGTTACATGCAGCGATGCTTCGACCACCGGAGGGGGAATCTGTGCCTCGCATGGGTGCTCTCCGTGGGGTCAGCTTGTAGCGCGCGGGAGTCTCAGAGGTGAGCTCCCTGAGTTAAGACAGGAACACCGGGTACTCACCATCGGACTCTTCGACGGCATTGGAGCCCTGCGAGTCGCTGCAGATTTGCTGGGCCTGCAGATCTTGGGACATGTCAGCGTGGAAGTTGATAAACATGCCGCAAGAGTGGCCGAGTCCCATTTCCCAGAAGTCTGTCAGCTCAACACAGTGCAAGAGGTGGATGATAGTGTGGTTCGGGAGTGGGCACGAACCTACTCTCAGGCGTCGGTAGTCCTGCTCGGTGCAGGGCCGCCGTGTCAAGGTGTTAGTGGGCTGAACCACGATCGCAAGGGGGCACTGAAGGACGAGCGCTCTAGACTGTTCACGCACGTGCCGCGCATCAGGACGCTAGTGCAGCAGCATTTTCCTTGGTGCCAAGTGCACACGCTCATGGAGAGTGTGGCCTCCATGGACACCAGCGACCGCAAAATCATGTCTCAGGATTTCGGCGATGCGGCCTGGAAGTGTGACGCAGGACAGATGACTTGGTGTAGCAGACCAAGGTTATACTGGGTTACCTGGGAGCTCACACCCATGGAGGGGGTATCTCTCCAGTTCCAGGGGGACCCTCGGGAAGTTATTTTGACTGCGGAGCAAGATCTCGAGCTGGTCTGCCAAAAGGGGTGGATCAAGGTTGACCCAAGTCGACCTTTTCCCACCTTTACTACCGCAAGGCCCCGCAAACAGCCAGGGCGGAAGCCAGCTGGTATCAAGCACTGCACCAATGAGGAAGTTCAGCGCTGGGCTGATGACTCCTACCGCTTCCCCCCGTACCAGTACACTAACAACAACCTGTTGGTCAGCAAATCCAATGAATTGCGTCTGCCTAGCATCGAGGAAAAGGAGTTCTTGATGGGATTTCCCATTGGTTATACCATAGGGTCGGTTAGCAAGAAGGACCGCAACACACAGGACCATCTGGATATTCGCCATAGCCTCATTGGTAACTCCTGGTCAGTACCAGTTGTGGCGTGGTTCCTCTCCCAGCTTTTCGGGAGACTGGGTCTGTGCAAGCTGTATACACCCCAAGAATTGATGGACCTTTTGACTCCTAGTGGACAGGTCTTTCTTCAATCCCGTCTCTGGAGGAAACCACTTCGGCCGGTTCCTCCACTGCAACCCACAACCGACAATGGATTAGTGCCCAAGCTGGCCAATCTCATCAGTATCAAGGGAGAGGACATCTTGTTGACCACTCCTTCAAGCCAATTATGCAAATTCCATCGGTTGCGCGCGTCCGTCCCATCCCGGTTGTGGCGCTGGCGGATCGTCACGGGATGGAAATGGAAAGGAAACAAAGAACATATCAATGCTTTGGAATTAAGGGCGGTCCTGACTACCCTGAAATGGCGCATTCAACATCGTGGTCAAGTGGGTCACCGATTTCTCCATTTGGTGGACTCACTTGTGGTCCTACATTCCCTGGCCCGGGGGAGATCCAGCAGCCGGAAGCTGCGCCCGACCTTGGCTCGCATTAACGCTCTCTTACTGTGTAGTTCCTCCCAAGCCCTCTGGGGCTATGTGCACACGGATCAAAACCCTGCCGACAAACCAAGTCGGTGGGGAAAAAAGATCCGCACTAAGTTTAGGAATGCCTAAAAGGATCCTTGAGGCGACTACACAGTCAGAGAGAGCCAGACAGCGACAACGCTTGGGAACATTAAAAGACCTTACAGTTCAACCTGCTACACGCGCCAGATACAGTAAAGCCATTGATGATTTCCTTTCTTTTCTCGCAAGCAACCATCTCGAACTTCCTAAACAACGCAACCGTATGGACGGATTGCTCTGTGACTATCTGGAGCACCTGTGGGCTAGCGGCTCAGGTCGCGCCAAGGCCAGTGACACTCTAGCTGGGCTCCAAGACCATGACCCCAAACTCAAAGGTTGCCTGCCAGGTGCTTGGAGGCTTCTAAAGACCTGGCATGTTAATGAGGTACCCAACAGGGCCCCTCCCTTACCAGCACATGTTCTACATGCAATGGTAGGATGGTCATTTTTCCATCAGCACTTCAGCTTTGGTGTATCCCTTCTGTTGGGGTTTTATGCCATGCTGCGTACCGGAGAGCTATTGGGCCTCCGTGGGCATCACTTGTTATGTGACAGGAAGAGTGCCAAGGTTGTGGTTTCTTTGGGCCTCACAAAGGCTGGTAAACGTCAAGGAGCTGCCGAGTCTTGTGTCGTGGGATATGACATGGTTGTTCAGTTTCTGCGGCAATGGAAAACTTTGATCTCTCCTTCTAAGGGATTTGCATCTAGTCCAGGTCAGTGGAGGTCTTTGTTCAACAAGGCTCTGGATAGTCTTAACCTTACCTCCTTTCAATTTCGACCTTATAGTCTCAGACGCGGTGGTGCAACCTGGTGGTTTGGACGCCATCATTCTTTAGACAAAATTTTGCTGGATGGGCGCTGGCAAGCCCCGCGTACAGCTAGGATCTATTTGAATGAAGGACTCTCTGTGTTAGCTGAGTTGCAACTACCCGCCACCCTTCCCTCTCTTGCCCCGTTTTTGAAGATTTTTTCTCAATTTCGTGCCAATCCCTGCTTTGAAATACTTGAGCCTTCGAGCAAGAAGCCCGAAAGAGCAGGGGGACGTGGAAAAAGGCCCATGAAGAGGCCGAAGGAGCGGAAAGGACGGAAAACATGTTTTCTTTATTTAAGGGCTACCGCCCCTGCCGCTGACACCGGAAGAATGGTCAATGAATGAAACCAAGACTGGATGGAATCAGGCAATGCTGACTGGTGGACAGGAGGGGTTGGCCCAACTCCACTGGGGTATTGTTATTTTCGTTTTTTTTGAAAGTGAGGTCGCGGGTTTGGCTGGACCTACACAAAGAAGAGAAAGTCTCTTTTGAGACATTTTGAGACGAGTCGATCTTTTTATTTTTATTTAACAATCAGGCTACGGAGTGGGTGAAAAAAGGGTGTTGTGTGCCCACTCTTTGATTTCACGACCACGGGATTAAAGAGTAAACACATAACCCATTTTCATCCCTTTTTAAGTATTTCGGCTTCAGCTCCCACTGCCTCCCTCCCTGTCTGGCCCATGAAGAGGCCGAAGGAGCGGAAAGGACGGAAAACATGTTTTCTTTATTTAAGGGCTACCGCCCCTGCCGCTGACACCGGAAGAATGGTCAATGAATGAAACCAAGACTGGATGGAATCAGGCAATGCTGACTGGTGGACAGGAGGGGTTGGCCCAACTCCACTGGGGTATTGTTATTTTCGTTTTTTTGAAAGTGAGGTCGCGGGTTTGGCTGGACCTACACAAAGAAGAGAAAGTCTCTTTTGAGACATTTTGAGACGAGTCGATCTTTTTATTTTTATTTAACAATCAGGCTACGGAGTGGGTGAAAAAAGGGTGTTGTGTGCCCACTCTTTATATATATAATTATATATATATGTTAATATGGTTGTGAGTCAAATTCCATCAGCATTGAATGTAGCGCCATTACTTTTGCAGCGTTCCCGGTCAACCTTCCGGCACGTGGTGCATGGACCACTTTTTGTTAACCGGGATGGTCTGTCGTCTCCGCTGTGCGCTTATATTTCGGCACATGGTATCTAATACACACGCGCAGATATGTTATACCTGCATCTTCCCAGGTCTTAAAACAAATCAGTTTAGCCAAAAACCTACTTTTTTATGTGCTGGCGGTGTTTTTTGTTGCATGCGACGTTTTTTTCCAAAATGTGTGTTTCATAAATGTTTCTGGAAACTTCTTGGCCGCGTGGAGGCATCAAATAACCTTATTTCTTTACCGCATTGAAGAGGATCCAGAACATGACATTTCAATTGCTCTAGCAGCTCAGCATGCGTCACTCACTTCTTGTAATTGTGTACTTTGCCTTTAGCTCTCCAAACAAACATTTCACACGAAATCAACAGAACATGTACCTTTGAAGCAAGGTTAGTAAAATGTCCAAAGCAACAACATGTTTGAGAGCATAATGAGAAATACTTGGAACGAAAGTGTGATTCAGGTGCTCCCTGTCGGGTTCGGAACGAAAGGGCGTAAATTGCCGCCCAAACGGCGTAAATTGCCGCTAAACGGCGTAAATCGAAACAAGGAAATTCATTCAAGTGAGTTATGTCAAGGGTCCATACAATGTCAATGACAATCACTGTAATTATGCATAATGTCGTGGGTGCACACTGAGCAGGCTGTCCAAACAATCGGATGCCAAGAATGGTTTCTGTGAGCGTTTGGAATGTTGCATGCTGAAAGCAGGATCGCTTTGAACCCCATTTGAGCGCAGCAATAACGCTTCACACTCTTTATATATGCAACTTGTTGGAAATCAAGGATAACGTTTTGGTCAACCTGGATTAGACGATGTGGGGGTTGAGGCTGGCATAGTATAGAAAACACTGAAGCGGCGTTTTTTTGTAAACGGAGTTTTTCAGCAATCGAGTGAAAATTTATCAGATTGACGAAACCGAAACGGACAAAATTTTACATAGGTGGAGGATGTAGGTATATGCATATGTCTTGCAGTATATATGGAAGTTGTTCTAAAGGTCCATGTAAGGGTTTTTAATTGCCAAGGCCGCCGGGTTTCAACATGAGATACCGCCAAAGTTTTTTTCTGAGTTCGCGGAAGTACATTATTTTTTGGCGAAAGATTTAGCGAAACATTTAAACATGAGACCCCTGCGAAAGATAAACGTGGGGTTCGCCAAAGATTCGCGAAAGTATTTTTTTGACTCGCGAGAAAATAAATGAATTTAGAACAAAGGCCACACACACAGATATATATACATATATATGTATTTGTATATGCAGTGTAGGTCAGGTAGGCCTCTTCTGACAGATTTTTTCCTACACATCAACGAATTCCATGTACGTGCCATATTGTTTACACGCATACCCTCAGTCAAACATGGCTTGCCGGACAATTCCCCATTTAGTTCGTTCATTTTTCCATTCAAACCTCCGGAAAAGAGTGGATGTCCCATCCATTTCCCTATATTTTCCCATCAATTTTTCCATCAATTTTCCCATCAATTTTCCTATATGTTTCCCATCCATTTTCCGATATTTCGCTATATATTTTCCCATGGTTCTCCCAGCAAAAAAAACAACCCGCCACTTTTGGGGTGAAAACTTCCAGCTTAGCTCTGCCAGGCCATCGATGGCGAGCTGGGCGGTTTGGAGGAGCGCACGCTGATTCTGCAGTTCACCGAAGCGCCCAGGCAACGGATCCAGGCGCAGGTGAACAACGAGAGGCGCCCTGACCTGGTGGTGGTGGCCATTGGGGTGGAGGTAGAAGATCGTTTGGGATTTTAATATATACCCTCTGGTAATGACTAACATAGCTATTAAAAATGGCCATTTATAGTGAGTTTTCCGTTTTCCCATTAGAAATGGCAATGGTGATTTTCCATAGTTACGTTAGTTTACCAGAGGGTAGATAGGTTGCTGATGGTTGCTGCATTTAGTGAAATTTGTGGGCATTTGTGAAGCTTGTTTGACTATTGGTTGAGCGGCTTGAACCCTTGGTGAGGGGGAAACCCATTTGAAAGCTGAAACTCGAAGATGGGAGTGGCGAGAACGAGAAAATCTGTATTCAAGGCGACTTTTTGGGGCTCTGGACTCGGGAGGGGTCACTAGCAACCCCAAAAAATGTTTTGGGATAACAAATCATCAGAACTGGCTAGATCATCAGTGATTGCAACCCTTTGGCGATTTCCGCCATGCTCCCCTGTTCTCTGCATCCCTAATCCCTAGGGTTTCTGAAGATATGGATGTAGGCTCAGGTGGCAGCTGGATATCCCAAGTTGGATCGTGTTTGGTTTAGTCGTTTGGTCAGGACTGGAATGGCATTGCTTCGGAACGACGGGGTGGTCTTGGTGGCAGTGCGGAAGGATATGATGAGAGTCATAGGAGACAAACTGCTGAGTTTCCCGCACTAGCGACTGGAAAAGAAGGGAGCTGCACCTTGCACTTTGAAGGCTCATAGCCATAGGAGTCATAGTGGTGGTGCTGCCTCCAGTAGTCATATGGAACTTCAGGTTTTTCACGGGACATCAATGCTGGTGAAATCTACAAGCGGCTGCCCCGGCAGGCGCCATGGACGGGTCAGCGAATGTATGCGGAGGCTGGCGGCTGGCGATGGCCAGGAGGAGGTAGCCATGGCCTGGAGTAGGTTAGGATGGAGCGAGTTGGAGCTATGTGGGCATCCATAGTCCATATTCCTATTTTTTAATTGGGAGCCAAGGAACTATGAATCGACTTCCCAGCCATATGATACATCAAAGTCGTAGTTCCTGCTTGGGTTCCAGGAACTGCTGTGGCTGGTTGAAAAACATGACGTGTTTAAGTCTGCAAAGCCACTGGGTGCTTTACACGAGCACGGATTCACAAGTGTGTGGTGGGATACTATCATAATTTTCGAGACATTTTGGCAATGTTTTGGAGAACTGTGGCCATGTAAAGACATTAATAATCATTAATCATGAGTTACATGATCAAGTGGCATCTTAGTAAGTTGTTAGTTGTTTGTTGTTAGTTATAGCTACGGCATTACATCCTACCAGTAGTACCCGCACGAGGCGGGGCGGAAGTTGCCTTAAAGATATATATGAGACCTTTCTCATCTATAGAACTTGCATGCGCCGTGCGCCAGCCAAGCCGGTGCGTGCGTGCACTCTGCGAAACTGGTGTCTTGTTTCACATGTCACTTTTGAAGCTCCACTTCGCACTTCGCACTTCTCAGTGCAGTCTTCACACTACACACTTCGCACTCCACACTTCACACTGCACTCTTCACACTGCACCCTTCGCAGTCAACACTTCACTTCACTGTACTCTGAAGACTCCACACTTCACACTTCACACTCCACACTTCACACTCCACACTTCACACTGCACTCTTCGCACTCCAAACTTCACACTTCACACTCCACACTTCACACTTCACAGTCCACACTTCACACTTCTCACTGCTTCCTTCACACTCCAAACTTCACACTTCACACTGCACTCTTCACAATCCACACTTCACACTGCACTCTTCACACTCCACACTTCATCTCAGCTGAGCTCTTCTCACCTTATCCCAGCTGATCTCTTCTCATCTCATCTCTTCTCATATGTCGTCTAAGCTTTCAGGAATCACTTCCCAGTACTACTACTAATCACTGTCGCAGCCTTGATGCAGCCACTCCGAAACGATTTACGAGATCAAGCTGCAAAAGACAATAGTATTACGCATGCAGCCGCAGCACGAAGGAACCTTGACGCAGCCATTACAATGCGATCTGCAGAGACTGAGTTGCAAAACACAATAGAACTACGCGCAACGGCGTCGGAAACTGCAGCTCCAAAACCGGATCTCGACGCCAAAGCGAAAAAAAGACGATTTTGCAGCACTTTTTAAAAGGATTTTTAAAAGGAAAATCACGAGCGCCAAAATGGAGAAAATCTGCTGACAAATCGATTTCGCAGCCTTCATGCAGCCACTCCAATACAATTTACGAGATCCAGCTGCAAAAGACAATAGTATTACGCATGCAGCCACAGCACGCAGCAACCTTGACGCAGCCATTACAATGCGATCTGCAGAGACTGAGTTGCAAAACACAATAGAATTACACGCAACGGCGTCGGAAACTGCAGCTCCAAAACCGCCGGATCTCGACGCCAAAGCGAAAAAAAGACGATTTTGAAGCACTTTTAAAAAATAATTTTTAAAAGGAAAATCACGAACGCCAAAATGGAGAAAATCTGCTGACAAATCACTATCGCAACCTTGATGCATGCATTCCAATACGATTTACGCTCTTCAGCTGCAAAAGACAATAGTATTACGCATGCAGCCGCTGCACCAAGTAACCTTGACGCAACCATTCCAATCCGATCTGCAACCAGCGCTTCAAGAAACGAATAGAACTACGCACACAGGAACAACCATTTCTTGCAAAACACATAGGAGGAACGATTCGCGCACAAAACGACCCCAGCCGCACCCGTCGCACAGACGAGGTACCTTTCATCGCCGGCTGCAGCCACTTTACACGGAAAAACGCAAGGTTTCGTGCTCCGGCTTCCTCCCCACAACCTAGCCCATGTAACATTCATGCAGCCATTCCAATGCGATCTGCAACCACAGCTTCAAGAAACGCATAGAACTACGCACACAGGAACAACCATTTCTTGCAAAACACATAGGAGGAACGATTCGCGCACAAAACGACCCCAGCCGCACCCGTCGCACAGACGAGGTACCTTTCATCGCCGGCTGCAGCCACTTTACACGGAAAAACGCAAGGTTTCGTGCTCCGGCTTCCTCCCCACAACCTAGCCCATGTAACATTCATGCAGCCAATTCCAATGCGATCTGCAACCACGGCTTCAAGAAACGCATAGAATTACGTACACAGGAACAACCATTTCTTGCAAAACACATAGGAGGAACGATTCGCGCACAAAACGACCCCAGCCGCACCCGTCGCACAGACGAGGTACCTTTCATCGCCGGCTGCAGCCACTTTACACGGAAAAACACAAGGTTTCGTGCTCCGGCTTCCTCCCCACAACAGAACCCTTGCAACATCATGCAGCCATTCCAATGCGATCTGCAACCAGCGCTTCAAGAAACGCATAGAACTACGCACACAGGAAACAACCATTCTTGCAAAACACATAGGAGGAACGATTCGCGCACAAAACGACACCAGCCGCACCCGTCGCACAGACGAGGTACCTTTCATCGCCGGCTGCAGCCACTTTACACTGAAAACACGCAAGGTTTCGTGCTCCGGCTTCCTCCCCACAACCTAGCCCATGTAACATTCATGCAACCATTCCAATGCGATCTGCAACCAGCGCTTCAAGAAACGAATAGAACTACGCACACAGGAACAACCATTTCTTGCAAAACACATAGGAGGAACGATTCGCGCACAAAACGACCCCAGCCGCACCCGTCGCACAGACGAGGTACCTTTCATCGCCGGCTGCAGCCACTTTACACGGAAAAACACAAGGTTTCGTGCTCCGGCTTCCTCCCCACAACATAGCCCATGCAACATTCATGCACCCATTCCAATGCGATCTGCAACCACAGCTTCAAGAAACGCATAGAATACGCACACAGGAACAACCATTTCTTGCAAAACACATAGGAGGAACGATTCGCGCACAAAACGACCCCAGCCGCACCCGTCGCACAGACGAGGTACCTTTCATCGCCGGCTGCAGCCACTTTACACGGAAAAACACAAGGTTTCGTGCTCCGGCTTCCTCCCCACAACATAGCCCATGTAACATTCATGCAACCATTCCAATGCGATCTGCAACCACAGCTTCAAGAAACGCATAGAATGACGTACACAGGAACAACCATTTCTTGCAAAACACATAGGAGGAACGATTCGCGCACAAAACGACCCCAGCCGCACCCGTCGCACAGACGAGGTACCTTTCATCGCCGGCTGCAGCCACTTTACACGGAAAAACACAAGGTTTCGTGCTCCGGCTTCCTCCCCACAACATAGCCCATGTAACATTCATGCAACCATTCCAATGCGATCTGCAACCAGCAGCTTCAAGAAACGCATAGAACTACGCACACAGGAACAACCATTTCTTGCAAAACACATAGGAGGAACGATTCGCGCACAAAACGACCCCAGCCGCACCCGTCGCACAGACGAGGTACCTTTCATCGCCGGCTGCAGCCACTTTACACGGAAAAACACAAGGTTTCGTGCTCCGGCTTCCTCCCCACAACATAGCCCATGTAACATTCATGCACCCATTCCAATGCGATCTGCAACCACAGCTTCAAGAAACGCATAGAATGACGTACACAGGAACAACCATTTCTTGCAAAACACATAGGAGGAACGATTCGCGCACAAACCGACCCCAGCCGCACCCGTCGCACAGACGAGGTACCTTTCATCGCCGGCTGCAGTCACTTTACACGGAAAAACACAAGGTTTCGTGCTCCGGCTTCCTCCCCACAACATAGCCCATGTAACATTCATGCAACCATTCCAATGCGATCTGAACTACGCACACAGGAACAACCATTTCTTGCAAAACACATAGGAGGAACGATTCGCGCACAAAACGACCCCAGCCGCACCCGTCGCACAGACGAGGTACCCAGAACTTCCATTCCTCCTTATTTAATTTAAGGAGTTTTTTTTTAAAGGAATTCCACCTTAATTAAGGAGGAATTCCCTTAATTAAGGAGGAATTTTTCCTTAATTAAGGAATTCCACCTTAATTAAGGAGGAATTCTCCTTAATTAAGGTGTTTCTTTTTTGAAAATTCCTCCTTAATCTTTTTTTAAGGAGGATTTTTTTCACTGTTTTTAGATACATCTTTGACATCATCATTGCATCAAGACCAACCTTTGGAGGTTGCTTCAAGGAGATGCAAGATCTCCTTTTGGTGTTTTGATTTCCTGCATGTACTGTTTCTGCATCGCATCTGCAGTTGATTTCTCAAGATGAATAGAGCTAAGAACACTGCTTCTGTTCAAGACCTTTGCACATGTTTGAAAGCAGAGGTGGCTTGTTTGGATCCCAAGGAGTACTTGGATGTTGAAATTGATCAAGTTTGCAAGCATTATCGAAAATTTCTGGGCTTGATGTTCCAGAAAACAATTCGACCATCCAAAGACTGCTTGAAGGAAGCTGCCTTGAAAGTCAACCCTCGCACTTTTGAGTGACGAAGCGAAGAAGTGGTCTTCTGCAATTGTCGAATGTGTGCAACACATCAGAACAAAAGCAAAATGGTCAATTTCAAGTAAGAAATATGAGCCTTGGATGGGTAAGCTTGTGAAGATCTATCTGGAGTGCTCAGAATTCCATGGGAACCGGCAGAAAGGCAAGTTTGTTCAGAAAGCCATTGCCAAGCGAAGGCTCATGAGACAAAGTTCCAATGCGAGCTCCATCCCACAGTTGCCTGTGAATGAACCACTTTTGCAAAAAATTCCTCCAGGCCACAGCTCAGAAACATTGGATAGCCAAGAGCATCAATTGATAGAAGTGTCGAGTGAAGAGAGCCAAGCGAGTCCTAAGAAGCCTGTGAGTGTTGGAACCTGGATCGATTCTACTGCCATGGTGGTATGTCGCTTTGTGGATAGCAAGGTGGAGAAAGCTACTATGAGTGAAGGACCAAATGGCTTCGCCATTGCTGCTTTTGGTGAAAACAAATTTGAATCTGAAATTCCCAATGAATCTTTGAAGATCTATAGGCAATCTGCAGGTGGGAAAAAGCCTGCTGCAGTCTTGAAAAGGCCTGCTGCAGTCTTGAAAAGGCCTGCTGCAGTCTTGAAAGGCCTGCTGCAATCTTGAAAAAGCGTGCTGCATGTGAAGCAGTACTTGGCACTTCTGAAGAAGAGGATGTTGAAGCTCGGCCGGCTGTTGCAGTGGCTGATCCTGAACCTGCTGCTGTTGACTTGGCATCTCCTGAATATCGCTTGGAAGATTATCCTGCCAAAGGCAGTCGAAAGTATGGTGCTTTAGGTGTCAGACGAAATTTTGGAGACAAGAAACAAATCAAATCTTTCACTTTGAACAAAATTTCAAGAGAAGTTGGCTTGGATTTGGCCCAGAAATGCATTGCTGATTTGCACAATGGTGCTACTGAACAACCTGTGATTGAATTTTTGAATGAGGAAATTCGAAAGTGGAAGGTTGGACAGGATGTGGATTAGATTGGATGAAATTGCAAAAAAAATGGCTGCTGATTTCTGTTGCATGTTTCAAGGAGGTGTAAAATCCCCTGAGAGTTCTCAATAGGAAAATAGGAAATAGTCTTTCCACTTTTCTGTCTTAAGGAGGTGCAAGATCTCCTGACATTTGGAACTTGAGAGTTTACTGCCTGGGTGGATTTCAAAAATGGCTTATAGACTTTCATAGGATGTGGCTTTAATGTTTAATGTTGGGTTGGAATTCTGGATTTGAGAAGTTTTGTCTGGAATTTGGAATGTTGAAATTGTTTGGCATGGCAATTGCAGTGTTGAGAATGGATTTGCAACTGAAGCTGCTTTGGCTTTCTAGCTCCTGTTTCAGTGCTCGATATTTTTTCTTGCTGTTGCTATGGGAGCTGGACAATCAAGTTCCTCTCGCAGGAGGCCTGGAGATGAGGAGATTGACCGTGTTTTGGAGCTGATCAGGCTACAAAACCAGGTGATCCAGGCATTGACACCTCATGTCAATGCCCAATCGCAACCTTTACCACCTCCAAATACACATCCTCCAGCACCTATTCCAGGTGCCCCTCCAAGTTCTCATGACCCTCCAGGTGCTTCTCCAATGCCCCTTCCAATGCCCCCTCCAAGTACCCCAGCGCCTGCCACCTCGCCTTCTACAAGCTACTTGAGAACATTTCCTGGATGAAGGAATGATCTACACAGGCTGGAGTTTTCTGTGACTGTGGATTTGAAAGCATCTCATGTCAACCATGCACTGTGCAATATGTTCATCATCATGCCTCCTGATCAGGTCCTGCTGTAACCCCATATTCTCCTACATCACCTATTGATGCTGGAGAGCAAGCCGAAAAATCAAAAGAGGATGAGGATTCAAATGTAGATTGGGTCAATTGAGCTTCCCTGGAAAAAGGTTTGGAGATTATGGGCGCAAGCGACTCTTTAAGGAGGTGCCAGATCTCCTTGATAAACTAAATTTAAATTTAAGTAAAACATGATATCTGTGATATGAGCATTTCTGCATGGCTGAAGCTGTCGAGTCATATTGATCAATGTAGTTGTGATGGACCTGTAGAATCATTTTTGAAGCCTTGATGGATGCACATGATCAGCTTTGGAATGATGATGAGAGCTGATGATCTGAACCTGAGGTATCACAATCATTGCACTAGTGTCCAATACTGGAATCAAAAAGGAGGTGCAAGATCTCCTTGGCCGAAGCTGATGCCCATCCATTTCCTTTGTTTGAGTGGCTCTTGGCAACTCTGGATACAATTCACTCAGGTCATGCATGATGACTGTAAAGGTTTCAAATTGGAAAAATAAGGAGGTTAAAATTGGTTAAAATTAAAATTGCCAATTTTAATTTTAACCAGTTTATGTATTACTTTTAAAGGCAGGATAGGTTAAAATTAAAATTGGCAATTTTAATTTTAACCAATTTTAACCTCCAATAAAAATCACTTTGGATCCAAAATAGAAACCATCGGATTTGGAACTGGAGATTCATAGACATCACAACTTACTTCATCATTACACTTTTCAGTTTTCAGTGAAAGGTTCAATGGAACCTCCAAAGGAACTGCCTCCATGGAGGAAGCAGCCACTGGCCACCATTGAGAAGAACCCTGTGGACCCAATGGACAAGCAGATCTCAGGCCAGGCTTTGGATGACAAGGGGGTCAGTAAGCCTTTGAAGGCAACAGTCTGAATTCCTGCAAGAATGCCTGGGAGAAGGAGCTTGCCAAGGCCCAGGACCTGGCCTGTCGTTTGGAAATCAAAGGTGACCCAAGCTTCCATGCCAAAGGCAAAGGTCTTCAGACTTGGTGTCAAGAGCAGTTGAAAGCCATTGCCAACCTTCGATCCTATGTCGCAGCCAGTGAAGATCTTGCTCCTGAGGACACTTCTCCTGAAAGCCTTTCGAAATCATTGCCTGCTGCCAAAGCATGGCTTGCTTCCAGCCAAGAGAAGCTGCAAGAAGCAAAAGCCAAGGTGAAAACTCACCAGGCATTGCTGTAGGAGCTGTTTGGCCCTTAGATTTTGGAAAGCGCATTTGGTGCAGTTGTCAGTTTTGGAATGTGGAAATGCAGATTAAAATATCGCAGGGATCTGCTTGGAAGATGCGCAGCTGGTAACTGTCGCTGGAAAAAGAGCCTGCTTCTAAGCTGGTGTACAAGACTCAAGGAGGTGTAAGATCTCCTTTACTGTTTCCCTGTTTCAAAGCATTGGCCAAATTTAGCATTAACTAAATACAATGTGTAACTTCTTGTCTTCTGAGATCTTATGAACTTTTATGTTGACATGTTTTTCCAGCTCAAGCCATGTTTCACAAGAGAAAGGTAGATTTGTCTACCCTTAGGGAACCTGACCAGAAGAGGTTTCGACACAATGTGTCCAATTTGTTTTTGACCAAGACTGTCTCTGCTAGAAGAGCCAATGAGCTCATGAAAGATGCACAAATAGCTGGAGCCGCTGGTGTGAAAGATTTGGTCAAAGGTGCAGAGAAATCTGGCAGTGGTGAGAAGCAAGCCAATTGGGAAAAGAATTTGGCAAGGGATATGAAAAGAAAAATGTTGAAGAACTGCCTGTGATTCAATGAATACATTGCATTGATCCCTTGCTACAATCCTGAAACACAAGCAGAAGAGATGAAGAAGATACCTTTTCTTTTGCCACATGAGATTCATTTTGTCTTCTCGAAGCGCTCTGAGAAGAAAGACTTGCTGCAGACTGGTGGCATGTGTGAACTCAGCAAAAAACATTTGGCGAACATGCAAATGCAGTTCCAAGTTCGAGAAGCCATAGGACTTGGCCTTTGGATCGATGGCACACCTTACAATTATGACAGAAGTCAAACTTTGGAATGCATCTCATTGAATTTTCCTGGCTTACTTCCACCTAATGGTACTTTGCGAATCCCTTTGTGCTGTATTCCAAAGCACTGGTGCATCAAGGGAGTAACTTTGTCGAAGATGTTAGGAATTTTGTCTTGGTCTTTTATTCACTTAGCCAATTGCACTTGGCCTTCAGCAAGGCATGATGGCAGCTTTTGGCACCCAGGCGACAAAAAACGAAGCACATTCAATGGCAAGGCATTGCCTTTCACTGCTTTTTTACTTGAAGTGAGAGGTGATTGGGCTATGAGAAAAGAAGTTTTCCAATTTCCTGGATGGCGAGACAAACAAGGATGCTGCCATTTGTGCTTGTGCAAACCAATTGAAATTCGAAACTTTGAAAGCTGCAAGGCATTTGATCCTTTGGACCATTTCACTTTGTTGCAATCCATTTCCAATTCTGGCATTGACATCAATGAATTGTTTCAAACACCAGGACTGACAAGCAAACAATTTCTTTTGGACTGGCTTCACATTGTGGACTTGGGCGTGGCAGCAGATTTTATGGGCAATGTTTTTCACCATTTAATTGCCTCTGGAAATCACTTGCCTGGCAACAATGTCAAAGAAAGGGTGAAAAGCTTGTTCCACAGAATTCAAAGCTACTACAAGACTGAAGGTGTGGAAAACAGGCTTCCTACTTTGACAGTCCTCATGATCAGAAAGAAAGCCAGTTCAAGTCCAAAACTTCGAGCCAAAGCTGCAGAAGCTCGAGGGTTGATTACTCTTGCAAAACAAATCTGCGATGAATTTTTGGCTGATGACAATGTGTTTGAATATACAATCAAGATGGCTGCCACAGAACTGTGGCAATGTTATTCTTTCTTGTCCAAGAATCTATGGAATCACCAGTCAATGCTGCTGCCTGGCAGAAAGTTTTTGCTGTTGTGCAAGAGCTTGGAAAACGAGACTGACCATACTTGGAAGATCAAACCAAAGCACCACAGCTTCTTAGATTTATTGCTCCAGAACTCTTGTCCATCAGACAGTTGGACATATCGAGACGAAGACTTTGGTGGCTTCCTAGCTCACTTAGGAGCTGTGAAAGGTGGAAGCCACAACACTTATTCCATAGGCATGAGTGTTCTGCAAAGTTTTCGAGCACAAGTGATTCCAGAGCTGAAGTGAAAAGTTTTGCTGCCAGGATCTGGGATAAGGAGGTTTCAAGTCTCCTGCTGAAGGAGGTGCAAGATCTCCTTGCAATTGAAAATTTAAGGAGGAATTTTAAGGAGGAATTTTTCAAAAATTCCACCTTAATTTAAGGAGGAATTTTAAGGAGGAATTCCTTAAATAAGGAGGAATTCCTTAAATAAGGAGGAATGGAAGTTCTGGGTACCTTTCATCGCCGGCTGCAGCCACTTTACACGGAAAAACACAAGGTTTCGTGCTCCGGCTTCCTCCCCACAACATAGCCCATGTAAGATTCACGCAACCATTCCAATGCGATCTGCAACCACAGCTTCAAGAAACGCATAGAATGACGTACACAGGAACAACCATTTCTTGCAAAACACATAGGAGGAACGATTCGCGCACAAAACGACCCCAGCCGCACCCGTCGCACAGACGAGGTACCTTTCATCGCCGGCTGCTGCCACTTTACACGGAAAAACACAAGGTTTCGTGCTCCGGCTTCCTCCCCACAACCTAGCCCATGTAACATTCATGCAGCCATTCCAATGCGATCTGCAACCACAGCTTCAAGAAACGCATGGAACTACACACACAGGAACAACCATTTCTTGCAAAACACATAGGAGGAACGATTCGCGCACAAAACGACCCCAGCCGCACCCGTCGCACAGACGAGGTACCTTTCATCGCCGGCTGCAGCCACTTTACACGGAAAAACACAAGGTTTCGTGCTCCGGCTTCCTCCCCACAACAAAGCCCATGTAACATTGATGCAGCCATTACAATGCGATTTGTAAGCACAGATGCAAGAAACGAATAGAACTACGCACACAGACACAACCACTCATTGCAGAACACAGAGGAGGAACCGATTGACCTCGAAACGATCGAAACCGCAACCGTCGCACACACGAGGTACCTTTCATCGCCGCCTGCAGGCACTTTACACGGAAAAACACAAGGTTTCGTGCTCCGGCTTCCTCCCCACAAGATAGCCCATGCAACATTCATGCAGCCATTCCAATGCGATCCGCAACCAGAGATTCAAGAAACGCATAGAATTACGCACGTCCCTTCCTCATCACTTCCTTATCATTTCCCATCGTCACCACTGCCATTCCTCACCACTTCCCATCGTCACCACTTCCCTTCCTCATCACTTCCTATTGTCACCACTTCCCTTCCTCACCACTCACCCTTCATCAGAGTCAATTCCATTGCTTCTTATTCTTTTGTGATGTATTGTTATATTATGTATTGTTATATGATCTACCGCCCTTCCTCAAGGTCAATTTCATAGCTTCTTATTCTTTTGTTATGTATTGGTAGATTATGTATTGTTAAATGATCTACCACCCTTTCTCAAGGTCAATTTCATAGCTTCTCATTCTTTTGTTATGTATTGTTATATGATCTACCACCCTTCCTCAAGGTCAATTTCATAGCTTCTTATTCTTTTGTGATGTATTGGTACATTATGTATTGTTATATGATCTACCACCCTTCATCATAGTCAAGTGCACCAAGTAAAAGTCATTCGTAACTCGGAAGTATTGCTTCCCAACTTCCTTTGATAACTAATCATCACTATGGTCATTACATTAACTGTCAGTTATAGCTACAACATAAAAATTCTATGATCAACCATCACATCCTGTGATTAACCATCACTATTCTATACATATTGCTCTGTCCATGTCCATCCCTTGATTGATGACGAATTGAGGTGGGCAACGGCATGCAGAGGTGATTTCCATGGATATTTCATGATTTCAGGCTGGTTTTGGGGCTTGGTGGCTGTGAGGAAACTCGGGACAATTCCACGGAAAATCATGGAGCATCATGGAAAATCAATGAAGATCACGTTTGTTTTTCGGGATGTCCGACTCTTTCCGCGAGTTGAGGGTGACTTTGAAGGGCAGCCTTTTTTAAACCAACTGAATCCGGTATTTGGACCCAACATGACCCAACTTTATTGGAGGAAAACATCATCATTGCCACAGGTTTCCTTCTCCCAGTGTCTTCCTCCAGGGGGCCGCTCGTGGCTTCCGCTGGCGTGGTTAATTTGAAAGGTGAAGGTTTTTGGGAGCCCCCTTCAGCCAGGAGTTTTGGATGATTCTTGATGATGTCCGAAGATTTTTGCTGATGTTTGAATATTTTTGATGATGTCCGAAGATTTTTGCTGATGTTTGAAGATTTTGAAGACACACATAAAACCGGTGGAATGGACGCATAGGTTATTTCCGCAGGGGTTCCCGAGAAGACGCCTTAACATGGCTTGGAACTGGTTGGGAGAGAATTTCCCGAGCCCCGTCCACACCATCAATGGTGGATCCCTAATCAACGGCACTGCCGATCATAGGGACACACACACATATACCCAAAAATATTTCATAGCATATTGATGCATATTGGCATATTTGTGTGACATGATGTTATATCATGTTACCCTCTGGTAAACTAACATAGCTATGGAAAATCACCATTTTTAATAGGTAAATCAACTATTTCTATGGGCCATGTTCAATAGCTATGTTAGTCATTACCAGAGGGCATATCATAATATGGCTAGGGCTCGTCCCACTTTATCTTCGGTGACTTCCTCATCATTGGTGTCGCGGATGGGGTGTTCAACCTCAACTTCTGGCCATGCCTAGCTGGTGCGGGATCTAGCAAGCCCACCCGGTTTCTGATCATTTGATGGCTTAACATAAACTAAAATAAGATAAAGTAACATGAAAATAATAACATCATGATATGATAAAGCCATGGATCATGTTATTTTAATGTTATTTTCACTTTTCTCACGATGACTTCCCCAAGCAGGAACGCTAATTTTATACATTTCTATACCATCGTTTTTCCCGAATTTTCATGGTTCAGTCTATGTTTCCTCAGAAAAGTGATGAACCCACGCCGAACAATCGATTCCGACCACTAGTTCCTGCACTGCAGCTTTGAAAATGACCGGCATCCGTGGCTTTTTGCGCCACAGGGATGCAGAATTGCACAAGCGGAATAGAAAGGCCAAAGCATATCGAAGAGAAGGTGCTGGCATGCTCTCTAAGAGTATTTTTGGAACATACTAAAAGGGAAGCTTTTCCAGGCGGTTTCGGATATTTTTCATACTTTGTCATCTGTTCTTTTTCTCCCCAGATGCGTTATGATAGCTTGTAGCTTAAACTTTAAACCAACAAAAAATATCTCAGGAACAGGTTCTGACGACCTCACCGCATCGCATTGGCCTCACCTTTAGAAACTTTAGAAGTTTGATGAAGCTAATGACCGTCGCCAGTGATGCTCGGGGCTCGAGCGACCTGAAATGGCCTCAGCAAAAAAGCGTACTGTACTGATTGATGTTGAGGAAATCATGAAACAATGGTCATGGCTTGAAGGGTGTTTCCATGATCGAGCACGCTGGCGATGCCAATCTCTCTGCGCGCCGTGCGTTGCGCGCACATGAAGTTCACGTGATCAGGGACTCGCGAGCATTCCAGGATGAAGCGTCATGCAGGCATTCGGATTTATTGGTAGATCTCATGTCCTTGGTTCCATCACCAATTTTCTGGCCTGTAGCACTATAGCTAACGCATGCTTCGGAAATTGTGGATGGTCAACTTTGTTTTGGTTTCCTGGCGCCCCGGGGCGGTCGCAGTCCCATGCGAGTGAGTGAAGAAAAGTGTGCAGGCAACACGCATGATTTTGCGTCTTGCTAGATTGGTGCGTTCATGTCGGTTCCATTTCCAGTTGTTGGTTTCCAGGTGCAATGGGTGTTTGTTTCGTCACACAACCAGCTGCAGCGCCTAGCGCCATTGGGCCCAAGTGGTGCCCGCTGCCACTGTGGCAGTGGCATTAAGGGGGCATTTCCTTAAGGCCCAGGACCGTGTCTGTTCAGAAACGGTAACGGTAACCAGAAGCATCCCGGTCTGACTGGTTTCGCCTTTGATGTGCTTGATGTGTCAAACACTTAGGACTTAGGCTGGTTTCAAAGGTCTTTCATGGTCTTTTCATATTTTCAAGGAAATCTTTCCATCCTGTCCAGCACCCGCGTACCAGGCCTTACGGCCGAAAACGCCGCTGATTGCGCGGATTTCTTCGCCCTGGCGGTGGACGTTGCTTAGGTCGTTGCAAAGTTGCTCGGCTTTCCTCAGTCCAAATCTGGCTGATGGTTTTGGTTCATCCTTCAGCCTTCAATGGCCTTATTTTACGCTAGTGCATGCATGTGCATGCTAGTAACATAGATCATAATTATTGGACTTCTTCATGACCAAATGTCCCAGTTACATCCAGTTGCTGGATTTTGGAGTTTGATCAGCTTTTGATGTTGGAAACAATCCTTCAGAAGTTGGTTCTTGGGCCGACCATTTCCGAAACCACCCAACCCCTGGGCCAAGCTACTGCAGACTGTTCTGGCGCATTTGACCATTTCCGAAACCACCCAACCCCTCACATCTTCACCACCAATCATAAGATATTCATAAGATATACTTTGTGAAATGGCTACAGTACCATTCCAATTTTTTGCTGCCTCAGCCCTCATTTTTGCTGGTAACAAACTGCTGTGTCCTGCTACAGACGGTTGACATTCACCAACAGTTCCATTTGATGAAGTGCCTTTGGGCGCCCAACCGCCATACCCCCTATTTAGATTTATTTAGTACCATTTAGTACGCCCACGATGTTTCAAGATCTTAACCCCAACCCTTATTGGTACCCTGAGATTTTCAATAAGAACAACCCAGGATGACGATTGCACACTACATGGATCCAGAGCAAACCTCCTTCTCCGAACTCTACAAGTTCAAGCGCGGCTCGCGCGGCCCCAAAGGCTACCGAGGCTATACCATTCCTTTAGAGGCGCAGATCGATCTTGGAGCTATCCTGCATCCATAGCACATAACGCTTCATGATGATAATGTACAATGTCAGTATGAATAGTAATGACGTATTGATTAAGAACCAGCACATAGGCACGCACTATCATTATTATATGAGACGTTGTCAAACCAGATCACTATCTTCATAACTATAACTATCCATACCGTAGATGGACGAATTGTTCAAACCCTTGTAATCCAATAACCCCCTGCAACCCCAATTACAATGTTGTTGTTTTGGTTTGGTTCGCTCCTTTGAATGGACGAAAAAAATCAAACCCTCAGGTCAGGAACAAAGATACGGAACCAGAACGTTGAATTTTTTTGGGACAGGGGGTAGCCTACAACTCATGGATGCGGGGTTTGAATAATTTGTCCATCTACTGTAGCATTAATGATAGTGATCATGCAGAGATAGTAACGATCCTTTTTCCCTCCATGGCGCTGTGCCTGTACCAGAAGACAGGGGCCGCGTGAAGCTCTGAAGTATGGGCTTTGCGCTCAACCCGGTTCTTGCAGCGCAAGGGTTTGTCTGAAAATGGACTAGAGCGAAAATTCCACAGTTGTTGACATTTAATGTGTATATATTATATATATATAATATATATATATTATATAGCCTTGAAACCTGCCAACAACAATTGGAGTTCTAGCTGCAGTCGCCAGGTTCCATTGATAGAAGAGGTCACCAAGAAGCCCAGCAAAGCCCTGAACGGCAGCGCGAATCGAGACGGACACTTGGCCGAAGTGGCTCCGGTGTGGTTTGATCCAACGGGGAGCCATTGGGAACCCTTGCGAACCCTTAAAAACCATGGATTTTCATGGATTTTCATGGATTTTCATGGATTTTCATGGATTTTCATGGAGTTGGTAGGGCTGACCCATCCCTTTTTGAAGTTTGGCCGCATGACTGGTCCGCTTTTTTTTAGTAGGGAATGGGGGAATGGGAGGATGGTTAGTTATTAAAGATCATTCCACTACTAAGCAGCAGTAAGTTTATCAATATTTATCATTTTCAAAAGCACTGAGGTCTGATGGAGATCTTTTGGTCTCCCTTCTCCGTCCTACTGGTCTTTGTTCCGCTGGGTGCATACTCGGCCTCGCATTGGGAAGACGGCTGGACCTTCATTTTGAACTTCATCGTGGCATGTCGAATCCTGGGGGATGGACTAAAACCACGAAAAAGGGCACAGATTTCGAATGATTTCGACCACTTAAAATCTGTTGAAATAGATTGAGGTCGCCTGAGTCTCCGTCATATTTTTATGGCTATCCATGGCTATCCACACTGTTGATCCATCCCAATTCCATGCCCATTTCCTGGTGGAGCCATGCTCGAGCCAAGTAGATATGGATGTGGGATTTCTGCTGTGGCTAGGTTTAAAAACTAGCTATGACAAACTGGGGCCTCGTTTCGGAGAAATTTGATGATGCATTTCACATATATATATATACATATGGTTTTAGTACCTCCTAAGTTCTGAGCATGCTATTGAAATTGCTTGTCTTTCAGAGTCTTGGATAGACCCGCATGTCAGGTAGTAACCTTATATATATATAACATCTATCAAAATCTTATAACCAACTCCATTTCTCCAAGGTTCTAGATCCGCAAATGACAAGTTTCGAAGGGCTATCTCTGACATCTTTTGACATCTTTTGACCATTTTTGGGACCGAGGCACTCCTACCATTGGCCAAGATTTTGGGAGATGCCACGGAGGTGGACCTGTGGTATCCTGTGGTCATTTTTGATGGGAAAAACCCATGGAAAAACCATGGGTGATAAATTGATGAAGCCGGTAGAGCCTTGGGGGTTTCTCGCGGGATCTGCCGGTTTCCCCTCATTTTTCAAAAAGAACGCCTGAATTTGATTCAGGATCCGTTTCGCCATGAAATGCTGACGTTTGAAATGCTTCGAGGCTGTTTGAAAGAAAGACATAGAAACAGACTGTAGAATACAGTGGCACAGGTCGATAGATGATGGATGAGGATAGGTCAGATCTGGGTCGGGTCCGGATCCGCGGGGTGGCATGGCACGGCAGGAGTTGGCGGTGGCCATCAAGAACGATGCAGTGGCGCCCTGGCAGATATCATAGAGCCCTGGCGAGTTGGGCCATGGGCAAAATCATTTTTGGGTCCCCCATGGTCCCCCATTTTTCAGGTTTTACCCTCTGGTAAATTAACATAGACCCTGGCAGTCATCGGGGTTGGAAGACTAGTGTCCATTAACAATTGGTTATTTTCAGGGTCTATGTTTATTTACCAGAGGGTACATATTTCCACCTGAAATAGAAAGAGACTGAAGTTGGGATTCCATTCCATGGCATGGTGGTGGCTTCGGTTATGAGGCTGGGATGCTGAATGCCACCTTTGGCAATGTGGTGGAGATGATGATCACAGTGAATACCCTGCGGGCCACCAGGCCCAGGGGCTCTCGTTGATAACCGAAAGATGCGGAAAAGTCTGGCTCGGACTTGAAGCTTTTCCCATCCTTTTCTTTTCCCCATGTTTCTGTACTTTCTGTGGATGTTTGCCATAGTTTTTCATCATTTTTTGGATCCATTTCTGAAACATATTTTTTTTTGTTTTTTTTGCCATAGTTTTTCATTTTTTTTCATCATGATGTTTGAATCATTTTTGATCCATTTCTGTGGGTTTTTTGGATCACGTTTGATCCATTTTCCAGCAGGATGCCTGTGGCGCAACGAACGGATGTGGTGAAGTGCACCTTATTGGGCTCCATCCTTTCGAATCTCCTGCCCCTTGGCAATGTCAAGATGATGAAAAATCATATTGATGTAATGTTATGTGAATTACAATGAGTTAAGCTATGTTAATCATATGTAATTTAATTATATTTAATTACGTTATGAACTTCATGTAACTTCCGAACATGGAGAACAAATGGATGGTTACATAACGTGACCAACTGTCTGGACCCTGGTTGAATGCCAATGACTCAACCAGGGGAGCAATGCTCACAAGACATGATGAAACCTGTGGATATCTGTGGATCATCATTGGCGATGACTGAAAACTACTGGAGCAAAAAAGAGGTGAGGTGTTCTAAGGTGTCTTGAAGGTTTTTTGGGACCTTCACACTGCTAAATTTCACGGAAGCAGGGCATCTGCTGAATCTACAATATATCAATACCTGGGGTGTATTCTTCGCAAGCTGAGTTACCGGATGATATCGGATACTTGTTCACATCCATCATTGCCATCCTCCATAATCCAGCCTCTTCTGGTTGCATCTCGGGGATATGAAACAGCTGTGCTATACCCCAAGTGCTGATTTTGATGGAGAATATTGAGGATTTCACAAGTGGATAGCTATATCAACATATATATAGTTATAAATAAATAAATAAATAAATAAATATAAATATAAATATATATATATATATATATCCATTATAGCCTATTTTCAGTCTCAAAAACCTCAGAGCTTTTGAGAAAAAAGGTTCATGTGGGTAAAACAATGTCATTTGCACCATCCCCCAGTCATCACCATTTTGAAAAAATTGGGATTTTGACCATTCCCAAAAGCCCCACTGTCCGCAGGTTGGTGCTGGGAATGTCTTTCTGTTTTGGTGGCCTTACCAAGGCGTACTGACAGGGGGATCTGTCTGCCATTGGAATGCTATGTGTATGACATGATGCAAACATAGCCTCTGGTAATATAACTATGGACAGATCCACCATGTTTAATGGAAAAATTCACTATACATGGCAATTTTCAATAGCTATGTTAAATTCCAGAGGGTAGATATACTATCCGTACATGTTACAGTCATATACTGTACATGTGATGTCATATGCTGTGTGTCAATATACATGCGTATGCCAACAGATCAAGATAGTGGAAAACTCTCCTTATCTTCCGAATTTCGACGCCGGCGCGCCAGGTCAAAGTACAGGCAGCCACGACAATAGTTGGAGGGGTTACTGGGCTGGGAATCTGGAACCTTTTTTTTTCTCCCTCAGATGGGCCGATGGGAAGTAAAACCACCCGAGCGATGGCATTCTTTCAGGGTTTGAATTGTTGAACTTGTAGGAAATGGATGAAATGGGCATCCGGATCACCTGGCACTCACTTTTTCTTTCCACCAAGATGTGGGTTGTGAAAGAATGCCACAGTTGATTCACCAGAAATTCGCCGGAGCCGGACTTGGCCCAGGAAAAGGAGCAGAAATTTGCCATGAAAGGCGTCACCATGAGTATGGGCTTGTTGACCTTCTGCCACTTGGATCCAGCTGGACGGCCCTCAAACCACCAGCAACTTGACTGCTACATCCAAGCCTGCCCCGGCCCAGGCTGCATGTCGTTTGCGCTGCCCACCTTATTTGCACAAGGACCCAGCAAAGCAGGATGCTGATCAGAGCTGGCTGTTCGGGTGCATATGAAGGAATAAATATCACTGGTATATCGGTATATATATATAGACTAATAATGACTAATATTGACCTTGTACATTCTTTTTTCCTACAATTTTTTGGGGCAGAGAAGGGGCAGAGTATCAGAGTGACGCTTCACAGCAAGGATACCAAAACCACCTGGGTGACCTATTGGACGTCTCGCGCAATGGCTCACTGTATCTTGGCCGAGGACCAGGAGGGCGAATGGAAGAGGTAGACCAAGCACCATTTTTCATGGGATATCATGGGAAAATCATTGAAAATCATCTATCAATGCGAGTATCTCTAACAGCTAACATCATCCAGTGGTTGGTGGTCTTCAAACATTCTTTTTTCACCCCCGGGATGAGAATCCCACTACTTTGAAAAGAGGGTTGACCCCACCAACATCATCCAACTGAGGTTGTTAGGTTCAGCATATCTGGCATTTTTGTTCTTCCAGCTGGTTTCGCACAAGCAAACCCTCGAGACTGAAGAGGGTGAACTGATGCTGGGCGCTTTTATGGAGGGAATGGATCGATCTGTTGCCGCGAAAAACCCGGGGCACTTTTTGGATCTCTACTGAGGAAGGATGCTGAAGACGAAGAGAACGAGGAGTGGGGCCTTGATGTTTGGTTGGCGGTTAAAAAAAAACATATGTTTCAAGGCTCATGAAAATTCTCATCATTGTTATTCATTGTTCATCCTGGGACGATGTTTGATCTCCAGTCACCACATATATTTTTTCAGAAGTTTCAGTGAATTTCAGTGGCTCACCAGCCCTTGACGCGCCTTGGTAAACACCAGCTGTTTGGTTATCGGTTGCCAGGAGCGGCCGCCATTGTCCATTTGGCTATCGGTCTCCATGATGATCGTTGTAACAGTCGCTTAGCAGCATGAGTTATGGCGGTATAGCTATAGATAGCAGTTGTAGTTGTAGATTTATAGTTAGTTTAAGAATTTAGAGTTTATATGAGTTTATAGTTTGCACTCTATAGTTTATAGTTTTAGTTACAGTAATTTATGATGATAGTTCTAGTCATAGTCATAGCTATAATTTGATGATATAATGATAATGATGATGATGATGATGATGATGATGACGATGATGATGATCATCATCATCATCATCATCACCAGCAGAGTCCGCCTTTCTGAGGTGGTGACTGACCTGATCTCGGATTACCTCTGTGAATCCATCAATGGAGTAACAGAGAACATCAACGTGGCCTTTCTTGGCACCATCGATGCTTGGCTTTGCAGGGGAACCGAACCACGGAACGGGAAAAAAAGGGGGACAGCCCGGCTACTTCCATTTTGACACACATGACATACGTGATCAGATGTTTAACACATATTTACATTGTTTATCATTGTTTTGGTTGTGGCATGGTCGCTTCAGAAAATCTGGCTCTCCAAGTCGCAGAAGCCGCAGCAATCACCAGTGACTAATCCACAGTGGATGGTCAAGTAGGAGCCCATGGGCGCCAAATTCTGGGTCTAGTGAACAATCATAGGAACAAACACATCCATTTGCGCGCCATGGTTGTCAAAAAAAACCTGAATCCATCTCAATCACCATTTTATGTGTGGTGGAATCCACATATTTTGTTGATAAAATATGGTACTTCCTTGCACAATCCCTGACACCCTTTAAATCCATCTAGCCACCCCATTTGGATCACCTCCCCAAGAATGGATGATTAAGGAGCCTTACAGTAAGTTGGTTAAATGCACGTTCTTGTTCATCAAACATATGGTAAATCCATCCAAAAACCCATAGAACAAGCCATGGAAACTCCAGCTCGGGGGAAACTCCAATACCGCTGGTTATAAACCAGTATATCACAATTATGTCCCAATATCGTTGGTGATATCCCATGTCTCCATTATGGTTGGTTCAATCTCCATCGAAGTCAAACTGAGGGCGGTGTCATCAAACATGGCTGAGAAATCCCGGCACTAGCCACGGAGGTTTATGGCTGGGAAAATCATCGAACTAAATAGTGGATGTTCAAGCAGGCCATGTTTTATGACCGGAGGGTATTGACCAATATTCCATGATTATCCCATTGATATGCCATTCATATTCCATGATAGCACCAGTTTTTCCACCATTTTTGTTGGTTAAATCATAGTTACTTATCCCATCACACGAGTTGTTCCATTAAATCCATCAAATATCCAGCTAATGGTAAAAAATCCATTAAATCCACAATTAATTCTCAAAAATCAAATGTCAATCATTATGGTTATTAGTCCATCATATTGCATGGAGACCCCAGGAATACTAATCTTACCATTTGGTTATTTAAAGTAGCCAAAATCATCATTTTATAATCCATAAAAGGGACCATTTTCCATAGCTATGTTGAGAAGCAGAGGGTATACCATTCAGTATATATCATGGGTGCATCCATTACAGTACTGTATATAATACAATAACCGAGATATCATTAATATCAACATTAATGCATCACAACAAGACGGATCGTATTTTAATCAAGATATCATAATAAGTTATGGATTAATAATCATATCAATTTTACATCACCATTGTATCACTATTATATACATATCTATGTACATTCCTAGGGGCATGTCACAGATTCCCCGACGTCACCCAGTTGCTGCCCATCGCCGGCAACGCCTGCGAACACCTGGGCGCTGTACGCTTCGCCATGGACGATAAACCCGGCCTGGCTGTGGCCTGGAAGACCTGTGTTCAACGGGAATTCCCCGTTGGAGTATGATAACCTCTGGTAAACCTACAAAAAACTATGGAAAGATCCACCATTTTTCACGGGAAAACTCACTTTCAATGGCCATTTTCAATAGCTATGTTAGTACCCTCTGGTAAACATGTTTTCAGTTTGCGAACTGGAAAATGGCCATTGACATAGTTGATTTACCTATTGATAGCATGGTGATGTTCCATTATGTTAGTTTACCAGAGGGTATTGGGTAGTATAATCCCCGCAGTTTGGAGGAGAATGGAGTGGTTTAAGGGGAAAATTTACAGGAAAGACCCTTTTTTTCATGGACAAATCGGTGGTGTCCGGTTTCGATTTTGAAACCAATCCGTTGATTGGAGGAAAAATGGGAGATTTACCAAGAGCAATGGTGAGATTTTATGAGGAAAAGATGATGGGGATAGTAATATATTCATTGGGGGATTTTATAAACGATTTTGTTGCTGGAAATGGTCCTGTTAGGGGCTTTACCCTCTGGTAAACTAACATAACTATGGAAAATCACCATTTTTAATGGGAAAATCCACTATAAATGGTCATTTTCAATAGCTACGTTAAATTACCAGAGGGTATGTGGTTTTATGTGGTTTTATGTGGTCTTAAGTTACCCTTGAGTTGGAGGGCTCCAACTTGGATTGGGATGCCCAATTCCGGCTGGGAAATCCACTATATAATTGGAGGATATTGGAGGTTTATAGCTGGGAACATGATCGAACTAAATTGGAACATCATCTGAGAATTGATTTTCAGGACGGAAAACTCCGATGTACAAAAACCTGATCTTGATCAGTAAACAAAGGGACATAACCGAATGGACCTTTCAGGTTTCAGAATGTGGTTTGGCCGCCAGGATAGGTCGAGTGGTTGTCGCTTTCAAGATGTTTCAAGTCTTTTCCAGCCCAGGAAGGGAAGCACCCAGAAAATGTATGAACATGATTGAAGATGAGATATTCAGATTATTATGTAACAGATATGTTGTCTCTGATGTAGTTGGCCACCAAAATTGGGCCCTGTCACCGCTGGCACATCAGGTTGGCATTGCAGTGGGCTCATCGAAACTTGAAAGCAGTAGCAAAGTGTGCATGCATACAACTGTATACTGTACATGATTGTATATGCATAACATGATGTGCATAATTCAGTATGTGCATGTATGCACGCACACACAGACACACACACACACACATATCATACTGCATATATATATATATTTAGTTTTTTAATTTATTTATTCATTTACTTACTTATATTGTATATTTGTATTTATGCACATGGTGCATATTACATATGCTTATGGATGCAGGACCCCAAAGAGTATGCACGCAGATACCATCAGATACCGAGCATATCCAATATACATCAATATACAATATGTCTATCTGCATGTCCCTGGCCCAGGACTCAAGTGGCACTTTTCGTTGTGCCCTTTGCTGTGATCGTCGGGTGGCTGTTGCTTGACATGGAGGGCCGGCGAGTTCGTTCCTGGCGAGTTCGGGTCAGCATTTCCCACTGAGGCTGAACGTCCCCATGACTCTCGACTTTGGCCCAGTGAACACCGCCACCTGGTGATTTCAGCGGACGCGAGCCTGCGTGGGACAGCATGGGACAGCGATCTGTCAAGATTTAATGATAAAATCATATAAAATCAGGATTTATGTCGAGATGATCCATAAAAAATAACTCCTGACTATGAACCTTGGGGGGTTGCTCCTTATAGTGATCAATTACTCCAAAAAGATGTAGCTTCCCTAAATGGATTGGTTTCAAAATCGGTTTATTGGAAACCAATCAGATTTCCCCATGAACAAATATTGGGCTTTCCTGTAGATTTTCCTGTGGATTTTCCTTTAGACCAATCCATTGGTGTCATCCATGGCCCGCGGCGTTCGCCGTGGCTTTAGACCAGGCCGTGATCTTCTTCTCCGTGCTGCTGGCGACGGTGCTGATGTCCGACGGACGCTCCCATTGGTTGAAGGGCTACCTGCTAATGTTGGCATACACCTTCATTGCAGCATCCTGGCAAAATACCGGGTAGATGTTGGTTTTTAGATGCTGGGTTTTTTGGAAAAGTTTGTTGGACAGATCTTGGGAAGGTCGAGAGTATAATCTGATGTATATTGGTTAAGATTTGTTTTCCAAGATTTTATGGCGAACTGATGTGAATTGCCCTTTCCTGACGGGTACTTTGAGGTCTAGCTTCGGGTACGTCCGACCAGGATGAAGTGGATGTAGGCAGCCATGGGCCATGGCATGTAGATATTTGGGTGGTAAACCATTGGGGGTACACCAAATATGAAATCTTTAAACACACAATAGTTAACACCAATTTACATCATTATAGACTGTAAGCTACTAGTTGTGCACATGTAGTTCATTGTAGTTCCGATGATCCCTGTAAACTCGAACTCAAGCGATCCTCAGGTACTGTTTTGGAATCTGCCGCCGAAGATGGACGAGTGATGCTGTGGCCACTGTCCATCCGGGCCCTTGCCCGGTGTTACCCAAATATTTCTGGGTGGTGGTTTCAAACCATGATGAATATGATGAATATGTTCAGTCACAGATAGTCACAGTATGATTTGAAGATATTCTTGAATACCCGATCCTTGCTCCCAGCTGAAATCTAGGAGCTCCAGCCCCTGGGGTGCATGGCTATTTTTTTTAAGCCTTAGTAAAAATGACTCACGATAGGTCCCTTGATTTTATCAGCACACTTGCTAGATTTTATCTCGATCCTATGTGTGAGATAAATGTGATAAATTCCAAGGGGCCTGACCCCCCTAGGTCCCCTCCAGGGTACTCGCTTCCAAAGAGGACCCAAGGGGGCGTCCAGCCCTTGGATTTTATCTCACTCCAATTTCTGAATTTTATTTTTGTCCTACTTGAGGATCTTGATGCCCACTGGGAATGATGCGAAGATGACGAGCAAGTGACTCATAATTTTGTTTCAGGTGTTCATTGCAACAATCAGAGGTGATGATGCCCCCCTTACTTGCAGAAGAGTTCTTCAAGTGACTCAACCACCAGCCAGTTTCAACGCAAAAATCATGGTTTCTGGCTGTTCACCGTGTATCCGCTGCTCTGGCCGCTATCTTGGTTGGACCAGAAGGGCGGTTTTGAGCTGTTGGAGGTCAGTGAAAAGATAACAAAGCGGCGGCTTTGGATGGCGACCGCATGGCACATCAACTCTGTGAATGGTGGGATAATGTTTGGGAACCCCTCCAAGAATAATGTGGGATGATCTTATTGTTGCACTCAGAGCTTCGGACCAGAAACGTTTGAGAATTGTTTCAAATTCTGCTCCGCAGGTTTGCATTGTGAATCCTCCCCGTTGGAAATCAGCCCACTTGAGAGAAAGGACCACACCTGAACAGCTGAACACTGGGTAAAGCTTGGTATGGTAGACTAGATTCACGCCTCATCATCCCCAATAAATGGATACCACTTGGGGATCATTATTGCATGCCAGGCTTACTTCAGCTTTGGGAATTCTTCTATATTCTACTATCTGGTGGGTAGGGGGGAGCGATTCGGTACTATGGGTCTCCATATTCCCTATTAAATACTACTAAATGGGAGCCAATGAGCTACACATTGAGGTTCTCAACCACATGATAGCAGCCCAAGTCTGGTTGTCAGTGATAATACTAATTCACCCAATATTTCATTTCAATGGACTGGTTGAAGGGAAATTTTACAGGAACCCCCCCCATATTTCATAGTAAAATCCATGGTTTCTGTGTTCGATTTTCCCTTCAACCACTCCATTGATCACGGCCCAGGCTACGTCCTACGGCCGCACGGCTGCCTTCTGGGTGGCCGCCAGTTACGCCCCGGGGATCGCAGGGGAGCCATTGTGGTGGCAGACCAGCTCGAGCAGGACAGCGTTGGCATAGGAAAAACCGGGTGCATCGGAAAAAACATGGGATTTGACCATAGGCAAGTTGGATTTTATATGATTTAACATGATTTAATCATGAAAAAATGGGATTTCGCCACTAAACAATTGGATTTGAGATGATAGAACCATCAAACACTGTGACTTAACCATCAAAAATTGGGATTTGAACATTGACAAGTGGGATTCAACCATTGTGGACTTAACCAACAGATAGGGGATTTAGCTGGTAATTGTATGTTATTACCATCTGGCAGAGGCTTGGCAATGTGGCCAACCAGAATCTTCGATGCTTCCCCTTCCAAAAAAGAAAACAACACGAGGAGCGCTGGAGAGAGCAGCAGCCAAAGATGGAGATTTCATGCCCGGCCCTCGGCTCTGTAGCAATGGAACATCTCGATCTCTCTTCATTCGTCTTTTGCATCATTTGCCATGGTCAGGTGTAGCCAGCGAAGAGCTGCTATTGGAGGCTCAAGGGAATCCCAAAAGCCACTTTAACATTTTTTCTTTTTGGATCGTAATTCTCCCAAGTGGTAGCTTTATGATTGGGTTTTCTCACATTTACATAGAAGAAAATGCAATTCCTGCGACACTTTCAATGCCTGGAACCTCAAAGGATCCCAGACTCGAAGACTCCAGGCATTCGTGCAGTTGGTCCGAGGGGCTGATCCTGATGTGGGGGGCCTTAGGACAAGTCTGAGAAACTCTCAGAATCCAAAGAACAAAAATCTAGAAAAACAGGATTCCCCGGGTTATTCACATCTATAAAAACCCTGGTTTCCATTGGTTTCTGAAATGAATTATTCCCCTATGTATCGGGTTAACATTAAAACAGCCTGGGTTCCATCGGTTTCCTATGAGTTTTCGCATGGAATTTCAGGTCTGTTTGGGCTGGGAACTGCGGAACCGCAGCTGGGGTTTGATCCTCGGTCGAGCTAAAGCCCTGGGACGGAAGGACAGCTGGAGCTGGGGTGCAGTTCAACGTATGCGGATGGTTCGCGACCCAGGGCCCAGGGGACGAACATCCAGAGCTACCAGCGATTTTGCTGCGAACTGCAGGGTATCAGGGTTTTGACCCATAACATGTCTTTTTCCCATCGGTTGGTTAATAGATGGCCCCCCAATGTCCACCGATTTCAATCAATGGCCAATAGTCAAAGGGTGGTAAGTGCTCTTCCACTCAATAAGTGGATATATGGCCATACTTGTTCGAGCCTGATATCCCATGTAGGGTTACACGGGGGGTTCTGTACTACAGTAATTGGTATGGTGAGGAAATCAAATTCATAAACTGAGATTCAACAGGGACAACCGGGTTTAAAAACCGAAAAAAAAACGAAACTGACCTGAGAAATGATTAGTGTGGACAACTTGGGAAAATCGGTTTTTATTTACCATTTTCTCCCAGTATTTTTCCCGCCGTAGTTTCTGTTTTCAACCCATTTTTGCAGCTGCATATTTTTGCATGGAAGCATCCTGCTTAGTCACTTCCATTGGCCAAGCAATTTTTTTGTTGGCGCAGGACTTGCGTGCAGCATTGTCGCGGGTGCCCCAAGACGTACACACCTCGGTTTCCGAAGCTGGACTTGCCATTGCTTAATTGTTGCTTGCACATCTTGTGTTTCTTTTTGGATATTTTTTTGATCCTGGTTGGAATTTCAACTATAAAACCATGACCCAACAGTCACCCCCAAATACCAGCCCCGATTTTCTTTGTAGGTCTTCAACCGTTCTGTGGTGACAGATATGCGCCGAGGCTTCCACCCTCCTGACCTATGAGCCCAGTAGCGAACTGCGTCCAGGGCAGGGGCAGGATCCAAGGACGTATGAGCCCCTTGCTGCAGTGGATCGTTTTTTGTGGGGCTGGGATGTTGGAGTTTTCAGACGTTATTTTTAAAGATGTTCCATAGGTTTTCTATTGTTTTTTTTTAAAGTTAAAGGTATATATGTATATGTGTTTCTCATGGGCTTTCCAATTCAGAAAAATGTGGACAAGAATCGAGAAGGGGCTCAAGGTGTCAGAATTTGCAGCGACCCAGCTGGATGTCTTTTTGGGCCTTTTTGGGTGGCATGACCCATCTGGATGTCCAGCTGGATGATGGGGACGGCGCCAAGCGATGCATAGTTTGAGGCTTCTGAACTTGATGCTTTCCAAAGGAAGTTTTATTGATTAGCCAACTGAACTTTATACGAATTTAAGACATGCTAAGAATATCTAAGAATAAGTTGCTGAACATTTTTTACCGGTGGTATCACAAGAATGGTTGCTGTCGCCTGGTGAGGTCTGAAATGGTGGCACCCAGTGAACTTCAACTCCCTGGGCGAATGGTGCTCAACGTGGCTTGTCGAAAAAGCTGCTTTCACTGGCTGGAACAATGACTGGTGACTAGTAATCGCAATTTTTAGTGATTATGTGCTTTTCATTGCTTTTCTATCTTTGTGGGGGTTACTATGCTATCTATACAATATCATGTACAGATTAAACATATCGTATTAATCGTATAATGTGGTAAAGCCAGTAAACCTGTCATTCAGGGATGGTCTTTAAGCCATTTATGGGAATATTGGGGGTGGTTCATTATTGGGTTTGTCACTCATTCTCATTGTTTTCCCATTCTTTTTATTGTCCATGTCTGAAAATGAAGGGACCATGAAACCAACATTTTCATGGTCTGATTTGGAGAATGGTTTCAATTGCCCCTGCATTTTGGAGACACAAAACCACGGATGGCTTGTTGCTGATTGGTCAAACCCGTTTGGGAGCCTTCTTTTATGTACTTTACATGTGCAACTCGCACACACACACACATATATATATAGATAGAACATACATCTATAAGTAGACGCCTTTAGCTTAGCTGAACTCTTTGAGAAGGCGATGGAGAAAAAACGGTATACCGTATACATTTACCGATGCATATAACACAGACACGCACACACACACACACATTAAAGATACATTAGACATACATTTGGAGGTTTCCTGAAATAGGGGTGCCCCCAAATCATCCATTTATAGATATTTATAGATGGTATTTTTCATGAAATCAACCATACATATTAGCATCGCCATAGCTATCCATAGCTATCCATAGCTATCCATAGCTACCCCGGGTATGTCTCCCTCAGGTGTGGCGTTTGCTGATGCACCTGACCTTTGGTGCCAAGCTTCGAAGTTTCGCGCCACAGGAGGCGGCACGAGAACTGTGAGGCGTCCCAGGATTTTGGGATGGGAAAAAGCTGGAAAAAAGGTGGAACAGGCATAGGTGTCGATGTTTTTGTCCTGATTTTTCCTGATTGTCTATGGTTTTAGGACATGATTTTTCATGATGTTTGGTGTGTGGATGATTCTCGTGGGTTGCTAAACCTAGACAGATCGGATGGATTTTGATGATGCAATGTCCCATGGTGGTATTTAATGTATATAGATGGTAAAACAGATAGCCAATCTTTGGATATGAAGAAACGTGGTCTCACGATGTCTCACGTAAAAACGCCCAGAAACCGTCTTCGATCAATCCGGCGTAAGCAGTTCCACAGTGCAACGCAAAGCTTCAATCACTTGAGTCACTCCCTTCGGCCCTTCGATCACTTGAGGTTAGGCCGGGCGTTTCCAAAGTTCTCCTACCAAGAAATGGACGAGCACTGGAAGGGCGATTCTCCTACACGTCTGGCCCGGGATGTCCAGTCTGGAAAAGGAGTTGAACAAAATGGAGGAGATTGTCCAATATCAGCTTGTAGCCATCCCAATTTAAAGGTGTAGAACAGCAAAATCCCAATCTAAAAAGGTGGTATGTGATGCTAAGTTTATCCTTTCCATATTTCTTTTTTCGGGTTTCCGATATGGATTGAGGGATCCCCGAGTTCTGCTGAGGCGCTGTTGCAGCATGTGGCCGCGTTGGCAGCTCTATCCTTGGAGGCGGATGAGTTGACTATTTGGTGGTAAATGGAAGGAACTATAAAGGGGAGCTATGGTTGTATCTTATCCAATTTCCATCATATTCCACCAAAAAAGATCGGGGAGCCCAGGAGCTAGGAATTGAGCTTCCCACATGAACGGTTGATGTGATTCTCTTTTCTTTTATGTTGGGGACGGGGAACTTTTCAGCCCAACTCCAGTGGAAGAAACGGACCAGGGATGGGATGGTGGTTTTTTCAGCAGGTGGCGGATGCACTGGAGATCTTCCCTCGTGCTGGCGAGCTTTCCCGGCTCTTTGGCCTCTTGGCAAAAAAAATGTGGAGCTTCACCTGACATCAAAGAACATCAGGGGACATCAGGGGTTTGGAAATTCCATCCATTGAAAGCTGGGTGCCCAGCTGCATCCAGCTGCACTGAGGTATGGACATCTTGAGTGGCTTCACACGTCCGGCCGCATGGGGAGGGTGGTAGAAGCTAGAAGCAGTGGATTTGTCATTGGGTCAGGATGGTGATGGTGGTGATGGTGATGGTGACGGTGATGGTGGTGGTGATGGTGGTGATGGTGGTGGTGGTGGTGATGGTGACGGTGATGGTGGTGGTGATGGTGGTGATGGTGATGGTGATGGTGGTGGTGGTGATGGTGATGATGATGATGATGATGATGATGATGATGATAATGAACATCAATACAATTAAATCACTTGGTTATTGGAGAACCCGGATCCTCAAAGATGACAAGGTCTACCCAGGGCGGTAACCCCTGCCCTGAGTGTTACAGACGAGGTGGCACACAATTGCGGGTGGAGCCTGTGACCCCAGATGTCTGCTCCAGTGGACTGCATTTTGCTTTGGTTTTCATTGGAGATGCTGGATACATTGTGGGTTTTTCCTCATGGTTTTCTCTATTCATGAGGGAAGAAAAACATTCTGGGATGGTTGCCAGTTGCCGGGGATTTTTTTTGTTGCCCATCTCTGGCGAAGATCGAGAAACTTGTTATGATTTTGCGTCACATTCTGAACGAATGGAATTTGAGCGTTGGTGGCGAGGCGCTGCATGTGACTGTCTTGGCTCAAGTCTCAGATCGGGGGGCTTCACAAGCTCTCAAGTTTCGGCCCGTGATGGCCACTTTCAGCCCATATCCAGGCGCCTACCCTGGTCGCCGCAATCCAGCCGGCAAGGCGCCACAGGGATGGTCTGCTGCGCTGCAGACACGCAAGTATGAGGAAGAGGCTTTGACACCAGTTCAAGTGAAGCGGGAGGCCATTGCTGACAGAGCAAGTCCAGAGAGCGGAGGTGGAGGTGGAGGAGGAGGAGGTGGTGCCAGCTTGCCGTTCATGATCCAGAACCTGTACTTGGCTCCCTGCAAGACTGCCACTAGCACCGCATATACCATGACCAGGCTACAGCCAAAGGACGTGGAGAAACCCTCCTGGGCACATTGAGCACAGCAAGATGCCTCGGGCTGATGGGAAGAGTCAGAAACCAAAAGGGCGCTTGGGTTCTGTGATCCCAAAGCATGCTGCTCTCCGTTGCGCTTGTAGCATAGTGAGTGCTTCTTCCGCGAACAACCGCACCGGCATCCTTCGGTGAAGCTGGGAGAAAAAAAACGGTGCGGCTGCGTGGCCGATAAAGCTTCTGTGGTTTCTGATGCTCAACACGAACATGGGTATGTCTGAAAATGGGGTATACCCCCAATTATAGCCATTTAGTAGGGATAATGATCATTAACCATTGGGTGTAGGGGTACACCACATTTTCAGACAAACCCACATAAGAAATCAAAGGTCATGAGGCAAATCATTCCCTTGTGCCCTCAAGGTCGCTTCTCATGAGGGCGGGGAGCCACAGGAGCCGCAGCTCCGGCAATGAGGGCGGTGACGCAAGCAGTACTTGGAGGATCATCCGAGTTATATAGTACAGTGCTTATTGACTGGGCTTACAACTTGCATATTATAATATAATATAATATAATAAAATATAATAAAATATAATAAAATATAATAAAATATAATAAAATAAAATATAATATAATATAATCATATATAATCAATAAGCAAAGGGCACCAGAATACAAGGTTTACTTCATAATCAATATTATATAGCTGGGAAGCAACCGGGACCGGTCCAGTTGGGGAACTTACTAAGCCCCAGGTGGCTCACGCGGGCGGCTTCAGGCTGCTTTCTGCATCGCAGGACTTGGGGTGAAGTGGGGTCAACATGGCGACCGCTGGCAACCAGACATTCACGAAAAAGGAGAGAAGGAGAATGTAGCATGGAGCCTAGAATCTCTAAACCACACAAATGAATAAGGATATACTGCACACACCCACACACACACGCACACGCATATATATATATACACACATGTATACACTACACACACACAAACATACATACATACATACATGCATGCATACATACATACATACCTACATACCTACCTACATACCTACCTACCTACCTACGTACCTACGTACCTACGTACCTACATACCTACGCACCTACGCACCTATGCACGTACGCACGTACGCACGTACGCACGTACGCACGTACGCACGTACGTACATACCTACATACTTACATACCTACGTACCTACGTACGTACATACGTACATACCTACATACCTACATACCGACATACCCACATACCCACATACCTACATACCTACATACCTACATACCTACATACCTACATACCTACATACCTACATACCTACATCCCTACATGCCTACATACCTACATACACACATACACACATACCCACATACCTATATACCTACATACCTACACACACATACACACACATACAGACATACAGACATACAGACATACAGACATACAGACATACAGACAGACAGACAGACATACAGACAGACAGACATACATACAATTGTATATGCATGGTGTATATCGACTCATTCGACTCGATCGAACTCCAAGATATGGATTATGACTCCCAAGAAATGGATGGTATCTTGCCAGCAAGAGCCCAGGGCCCCGCCCTTCAGAGGAGCAAGTGCGCGCACAGCCGGCCCTGGCCTCTTGGTTCATAGGTGGGATGGGTAGGCCATGATCCAACACCTGGGGATGGTCATGGTGACTGTGCCGCATCCAAGGAATGCTTGTGTGTGGCTCAGATCATCCTCTCAGATCGAGTCTTTCGAGTCTTGTGATTCATGGAGGTGACGCCCAGTAAGGAACATGTTGGTGGGAACGGTCTGGACCATGCTGGTGCTATGGCACTTGGTTTCATCCGCTGTTGTGGCCCAGACGAAGCTTAGAGAAGAATTTTCGCGGCTGGCCTGCGCGTCAGCGCCTCCCCAGACGTCATGGCGTGTGCGACTCAGATGGGTCAGCAAGTGATTCGTATTTTGTTTTCAGTGACATGTTGAGGTAGTGAATCGGGATGTTATATATGTATTATATAAATTATATATATATATATGTGCATAGTTGAAGCAATAAGGGGAGCACATCGAACCCAAGGATCATCAACAATCATCAATCAAGAACCCCACGGATCTCAGGCTGGAGGCCTTCACGCCCCTGGCAGCACCGGCAGCTGCATCCATGGCGCCTCTACAACGCCATCCCAGCGCGTCCTCATCGCGGCAAGGGCCGAGAATGCCAGGAGGAGCGGTGTGTTGGGCCGAAAATAGGGCATGGCATGGCCGAAAATGGCCTGAATTCCCAGTGTTTGTTGTGAACATGTTGTGAACATGTCATCAGTTTCATTCAGTTGCCAGATTTTTTTGAGTTTTGATCCACCCCTACGTGGCCCCATGTGGCAGCATCGCTGCTCTCCAGGGGTCTGGGCCTCCTTGGCTGTTGGGCTGACTGTGGGAGTGGTGGAGAGACAAGGCTGGCCATTGGTTTTAGAGCAATTTTTTTATTTCTTCCGCAAAGTCTTGGCGATTTCTTTAACAGCTTGAAAATCGACTCTTACTGTATACATATATATATATATCTTAATACTGCAGTTTAAAGGGGTCCTCACGTGCTGCACCCCCCTTTTTCATCACTGGCTCTGGACTTTCCTGCCGCTGGGTGCCAGGCAAGTCGGCGAATCGCCAGCCACGGTCGCTCAGAGCCAAGAAGAAGGAGGGCCTGGTGGTGGCATTGCACCGACGTTGCCATTGCGAAATGGGATTGTCGGATTGTCTGAAAACAGAGCACCCATAATCACTATAATCACCAATGGCAATAATCATGGCAATAGTGATTTTGTTGGCTATCTTTGGCTATAATCACTATAATGTCAACCCCGGATTAATAAACCATGGTTTATTAATTAGGGGGGTATTCCCCCAATAGTCATGATTTGATACTTAAATGGTACCTTCCCAATTAAAAAACCTAGGGGTTTATTCATCCAGGGTTGACATTAATCATCATTTTCCCCATGAAAATGGCCATGAATTGGGTGGTAATCCGCCACTTTCAGCCAAACCTATGTGGGTTGGCCAAACATACCCGGCCTGGTAAACTGTTACATAGCGAACTGGAAAGATCCACCATATCATTCATGGGAAAACTTACTATTTCAATGGGCCATTTCAATAGCTATTTTGACATAACCAGAGGGTATCCAACAAGATCCATCAAGATCCGGCAGGAGAGTGAAGCTGGTGAGCTAGTAAGGTGCCACGTCGACGGCAGAATGGGAGGGATATTTGTAGGTGAACATGTATAGAGGAAACATACGTTTTTCTATGGTAAAAGGTTTGTCAGGAAATTGTTTTTTTTTTTTTGAAGGGTCAAAAGTCAGTTTTTGTATGTCTTTGTATGGTGAACATCATGGAAAACCAAGGGCAAACATCACTTTTGCCTGGAAAAACTCCACAAAAAACACCGGGGGTTCCTGGGTTCCTTTTCGAATTTCACCCCCAATCCAACCGCAGTGGTGGGTCTGCTCACATCGCTCCACTCGGCATCTCACCGCCAGGCCCACCTTCGACTTTGCGTATTGGGCGGAGAATGTCGAAGAGGCTGCTTAGAAACCATGGTTTAGTGGGGATTTTCCACATAATTGGGACCATTTATGGGTGTTTAATATTCTGGGTCATGGGATTAAACATGTATAAACCATCCCCAGTCATGGTAGGTGTATGGCATTGGCATGTGGGTTCGATGATACACCATTTTGTCCACTGTTGCCTCATGAATGGAATGGCTCATACATCGGTGGCCCATCGTAGGTGCAGAAGAATGCGGACAACCGCAAGTTCAAATGTGACGTGGCGTGGGCGCCAGTGAGGGTTGGCGATTTTGGCTCACCGGAAGCAGTGCGGAGTGACATGTCCAAAGAATGTGGAGAAATCTCAATGAAAACTCTTTATGACTCCATGATATTCTATCCCTAACGCATTTTTAAATAACAGTTAATTCATCCTGATTCATCGTGTCTTCCTTATCCCCCGGTGGTAAGGCCGAAGTGGCTGCCGTGTACCAAGAGCACCGAAGCAGCTCCTTCGAGCTCCAGTATCTTGTATGATGGAAACATTTAAGCAGGAACCCCCCAAAAAAATTGATGGTAAAATCCATGGTTTCCGGTGAATTGCTTGGTGGTTTTAAATGTGGGTCATTTTCCGGAGACGATGAAGGCACGCGCAGTCATGGGGCGTCTTTTCTTCTTTCTTTTCCTCCATCGCATCATCGCCCAAACCTGTTTAATATTGGATGATCATGGAGGATGATTAGGATTGAAACTATAAATCATTGGTCTGGATTGGTGTCTCAACCACCGTTTGATCAGCTTAAAAGAGCAGGAACGTCCCAAGAAACGGTTCTTCTTCGGCGGCACAGTTGGTTCAGGGCTTCCATGGCCCATATGGCCCCGACTTTCCACCGGCAGCCAGGCAGCTGGCGAAGAAAAGGAACGAACATGCCAAGTCTGGGGGACCTTGTGGATGGTGGATGGTTCCAAGCAAAAGTGGTGCAGTTTGAGCACAGGAGGGCAGGTTCTTGGAGGTTCTTGGTCTTCGGCAGTTTTTCCATGGGTTTTCATAGTTTTTCATCACCAACCAGCAGCTGGCTGCACCAAGCTGCACTGGGAGGGTCCACCAGCCCACCAGCAGCAAGGTCCATGAAGGGAAAGATGGAGCCCGAACAGAGACAGGCCTTGATTGAGGAGGGCAAGAAGATCAAGGAGGACTGGGACGTAGCTTCCAACAAAGGCGATTGGTTGTTTCGAATTGGACATTGGAAAGTAGCGATTTTAAGGACTAACATCCTCAAAGTTCTAAATCTAGCGGCCTAAACCCTGAAAAATCAGCAATTTTGGGAACAGGTCCTGGGCACAACTGGTGGATGTTCCATTTTCACTGCTGCCAACTGCGCCGCAGCTTCCACCGCTTAAGGAGATCAATAGCCTGGAGGCAAAAGTGGATGAGCTGAGCCTGCGGATGAATGCTCTCGCGCTAGCTGTGCTAAACCTCAGCTCGGCTGTGGGGAGTGGGGTGATTTTGTATTTACCGAAATCCATGATACAACGGTGGAATTGGGAGTGTTCCTGACGTGCTGATGCTTGTAAAGTTCTATGGGTGCAATTTGATCGCAGTATTGATGGGAATTAAGATGCGGCTTGGACTGATAGCTCAAAATTTTGTGGATACCCTCTGGCAATCAAACATGATAGACGACAGAGACATAGATGGAAAATCCATTAATAACGGATTTTCACATGTAACTCGCTATTTGTAATGGATTCTCCATTGCCAGATTTGATTCCCAGAGGGTAGCGGCTAGCGACAGACTGAGGTGCCGAATCTGACTCACCCGGACAGGGGTCCCAAGCGAGAATTCTGCTTGGAGTCGCTGTGGTGATGGGTACATAAATTGAACACCGAAACTACTGTGACACCACCGGTTGCGCGGTTCGGGATGTAACCAACCATATGCTGGTGATGAAGGCGATGAAGGCAATGGAGGTGACGAATGCTGTGGACATCTAATGCACTGAAGCTGCAAGGATACTCCAATCGGTGAAGAGGAGAACGCCACAGCAGCTCGCACGCACGGCCCGAAACCATCCGAAACCATTGGTTTGGTATGGTTTGGTCAATTTCCTCCATGAAACAACTGCTTGAAAAATGGGTAACCTAAACCTACATAATCTATATATATATATATATCATTATATATCTATATCATAATCTACCAAAGACATCTCTAGATGAACACTTCTGGTTGTCCCTTGGTACTCCATTTGTGGCTGCAATGGCATGCAATGGCTCAGGTCGTGCGCATCAATGGCGAGCCAAGAACATCTGAGTCGGCTGGCTTTCAGCTGCGAGATCACTTGGAACTAGGCGCCTCGGTGATGGCGCGAATCCCCGGAGAATGGAGGTTGAATGAGGCTGACAAAGGACAGCACATGAGGTACAAGGAGCATTTGCAAGTATATAAAATCTAAAAACTGAAAACATCTATATAATAACCGAGATTAACTGAGAAACATGATCAAATATAAGAAGAACATTGTAACATGAAAGAACTTCGAAGGAAGTTCCCAAAGTTTCCTTGATGGTTCGAAAGAAATCCCTTTCATGGCCGCGTCTTCTCAGAAAGGAGCAAATGGGCCCTTCATAAGGCATGAAGAAAAACAGCGATACGGAACGTACGGAAGTTTTTCTCTTTGGAGAAGCCTGGGGGGGTTTTCCACGAATTTCATCACAGCCATTTGATTCTGAAATGTAGCCGAACCGAAGACAGGAGAGATGCTAGACCTCTTCGACTTCGAATCGGGTGGCAAGGCGATGCGATGGGTTGGATTTGCTGAAGGGATCGGAACTTCTGTTGCATTAGAGGTTGGATATTTTCGGTTCCTGGTTCATTGGGATGGCTGATGGGTTGAAACATGTTGAAACCACCGAGGAAATGAGCCATACATGAGCCTTGTGGCTGCTGAATGACACATTGCGGATAGCACAGGAATCCCTACCTCCCTTTCAAGCACTGGGGTTGCAGGAAAACGCTGGGGACTTGCGAGCTTTGGATGATGAATATTGATGACATGCTCGATATATGCCCGATATATCCCGGTGTTCCCCGGGGAGAGCCAGAGCCAGGTGAGTGGCCAGAAGTTCCTGTGCCGCTGGGAGCAGCTGGGGGAAAATTGGGAGGCTTCCCGGATTCCCCCAGAAAGTGATCCTTTGCCAGCAATATGGCACCATATGGTACCCAAATATATTCCAAAAAACATCAAAAAACCAAAGTTGCTCGGGTCGACTTGGGTCAACCATCTTTGGGTCAACCATCTACCCTCTGGTAAACGTTTACATAACTATGGAAAGATCCACCATGCTATTAATGGGTAAATCCACTATTTCTATGGCCATTTTCAATAGCTACTTGTATGTTAAATTACCAGAGGGTATGGCACCAACTTTCGTACCAACTTCGGTTATCCCGTAGTATCCAGGTACTTCAAGAACGGCGCTGCCCTGCTTGAACTGGCGCTGGTTCAATGGGCGAGCCACGAGGCCGTGAAGCGCGGCTTCCAGCCATTCATCCCGCCAGATTTGGTCAGGGCTCGGGACCCAGGCCACCCAGGCGCCCAGTGTTTAAGGGAGCTGCAGCTGGTTGGATATGTTGGACAATAAACAATAATGATAGTATATGATGATAGTATATGATAGTATATGATAGTCATTGTTCTCATGAGGGGATCCAACTCTGGAAACACTTAAGATTCGTAAGTATGGATGTATATGGATGTATATGGCATATTTTCTCATATGTTCCGCAGATTATCTAGATCTTGGTGTCCACTGCCCTGAGGCTCCGGTGGTGGCAGGCTGCGGTTTCGCGCCGCGTGACGATGAAGCCACACAGCGGCTTGGACGATGATTTCAAAGGAAGTGGGGAGGTTGTTGAAAGCTGATTTCAACGGTTTATAATATATTACATGGTTATATAAGTTAATATTATATTATATGTTTTTTTGATAATAAGTTTTCACACTCTGATACTGTAAGTGATACTATGATAATACCATGATACTGGTTGTGCCATGATAATACCATGATACCATTTCTTATATGATTTATTGTTTGCATATGTTTGCATCGGCTTGTTTCAAGTGACCGCATTCAGTATCCGGAAATACATCGGGGACAGCCCTCAAGCCGAAGCTGAGGATCTACGAGATCAGTCACTGCCTCAGCCGGTGGTGCTGCAGTTGGGTTCACATATGGTTGACATCTCAACCGCGCAACCCATTATTTGAACAACTTCGAAAGCGCATTTAACTGGTATTTGAATGTATTTGACATATTTGTATAGGTTTCAACCAGTCAAAATTGGGATCTAGCTGAGGAATGATGGTTGATAATTATCCGGTTGTTACAATGCTACTCAAGATATTGGGAATTATTACTATGGACCCATTCACCAACCTTTGTTATGCGGATTTCCAATAGGTTTTGGACACTGCGCATTTTAATATGTTTTTTCTCATCGGTTCTCCGATTCCCCTGATGACAAATTCCTTCAATGGGATACCAAAGTGCATAGCTCCACTAGTGAACCAGGAGTTCCGTGGGTGGCATAAACAGGCAGAAGAGAAAAGCAACCATTGAGCTCACACAATCTCCATCACTACCAGCCAGCCGAGGTTTTCAAGGTGTTTTGATTCTCCACCCCTCCATCCATGCTTGGAATGATCATTATTCTATCCTCCCAATTGACATGTACAGAACTTAATATACAATTTGTTCTTTACACATGTCAATGGATTGGTGTAAGGGAAAATTTACAGGAAAGCCCCCTTTTTTTACCATGGGAAAATCGATGGTTTCCGGTTTCGATTTTCCCTACAAAACCAATCCATTGAACATGGGATGGGTTGAACTTACGAGTCATTTTTTGGGTGCTGCCAATTTTATCGCAGGCGACTCGGATCTCTGCCTGGCCGGGACAGCTGAGATTCCCATGGCAGGATGGGGATCTCGTGAGTTTCAAGCAGATTCTGAGTCCGGGTCGTGTTGAGTTATCTATATACCGACTGTAGTTATATAGTTTATATATGTTTATATAGCTAATCATAGTTATATAGTGATCTCATGTTATCTCTAGACCCCATTTTGGAGCCATTTTGGAGGCAATATTTCGGGCTGCGTTTTTTTCTTTTGGCCCCATAGATCCCCATTTTGAATGGTTATGAAGGTGGACCCATCCCAGCCATGCCAGGGATGTTCATGAACGAGACCTTGATCGCATCCAAGGACCGACTGGCCGACTGAAAAGAAAGGCTGGACAGGTTGGATATTTGGGGGGCCAGTTTCATCCCATCATTTCTGCCCCATTCTGCCCCCCTCTGAGCGCGCAGGAGCTGCCTAAGAGGCTTGTGGCCTTCAGCCATGCCTTCCGCACGGAGGCCGGCTCGTCGGGCTCCGAGAATCGCGGCATCTATCGCTTGCACCAGTTCAGCAAGGCGCTTGGGGTGGAGGATTGGGGGCGGGCGAAGGGTTTTTCAGAGGTGAAAAACACGTTTGTTTTTGGGGAGCTTGGTGCCAAATTTTGACTCATTTTCTTTGGGAAATGATGTTAATCAATGTTTGGGAAAGTCATGTCGACCCTGGAGTAATGAAGCTGTGGGCCGTTTAATTGAAGGGGCCATTCTAATAGCAAATTATCAATATCGGGGGATATACCGTATATCACCTACAGTAATCAATCAACATAATAGTTTATTAATTAATCCGGGGTTGACATTAGTGGCCATTTTCATCGAAAAACTGATGTTGATACTGTAGAAGAGAATTTGAGCAACCCCAGGCAAAGTACTACACTCAGCATTTCTCTGGAATCAACTGCTTAGACAATACAATGATTGCCGACTTGACATGCATTTACGCGCGTATATCTGAATACACACAAAAACGCGAACATGTCTTGTTGTACATGTAGGTCTATATGCACACATATATGTATGCAAAACCTTGCGCAATCAATACACATACATATGCACAGGTAGGAATCAATTCGGTAGGTGGAACTCTTTGCTGTGACTCGCAGCGACCTGGAAGAGTGCGGCAGC
>CAMXCT020002991.1:10225-25225 GCA_947184155.2 Cladocopium goreaui | reverse complement strand
TTTTTTTTGTACGGTAGTGATTCAGGGGGAACAAAGCCTCTGATTTTTCTATATGTCATGCAGGAGGGGCTGTGAGCATCCCACGCAAGTGTGCTATTGTCCTTAAAATATGAAGCATGGAATTGGATTATGGGAAAATTTACAGGAAAGCCCTATATTTGATGGTAAAAACCATGGTTTCCTGTAGATTTTCCCTTAAACCAATCCAGTGAATGAAGCATATCAAAAAATCAAAGCGTCAAAAGCAACAGACCCCCATCACATCGAGTGAGAGCAGCAACCCCAATTTTCTGAGCGGCCAAAGCTGCAGCTATACCCGCGGCTCTTGCTTTCTCATCCGATAGCGATACCAATGCACAGATTGAGTATCTAAAATGAGGCAAAAACTCAAGGATCCTCAATGAGCAGGACAAGACTTGGATTTTGAAAGCTAACGCATTCAAGGATGGCAAATTTTCGATCGCAGGAGCTTCAATCAGTTTCTGGCATTCGTGCCCGAAGCAAAAAGGCTGAACTTGCAGACCAGAGACATCCTGAATGCCAGTTGCAACTGCCCAGTAGGTACAAAGCTTGCATCTTTGCCCCCCGAAACCTCTGTTGTAGGATTTTTCTCTGTTTGCCACCCCAAAAAAAACCCAAACAAACTGTGGAGGATGAAAAAAAAACCATGGCCTTTTCCTTGGCCCCGCCTAGGCCCCTGGTCATGGAACCCAGCAGTGGTTTCTATTGGGATCCGGTGCTCGTCTTGGACTTCAAAGGTGGGAAATCTCTGAGAATTTGAAGATTTTAAGCCCTTTAACATGGCCTACCCTCTGGTAAACTAACATAGCTATTGAAAATGGTGATTTATAGTGGATTTTCCCATTAAACATGGTGATTTTCCATAGTTATGTTGGTTTACCAGAGGGTAACCATCATATGGGTATGGTATGGGTACATCACCAATGGCCAAACATTTGTTTTTTGTGGGCACTTGGGACCCCACAGATTTCGCGTTCTAGACGGTTGAAATACCACTATTTTCGTGGTATTTCAGGATAGCCAGTATTCTATTACAAGACGCAACTCCCAGGTTAAATGATTTTGGAAGGAAGATCCTGAGAATCCTGAGATTGCCGCTAGCAAGCTGTTCTTCGTGTTTCTTGAAGTGGGTACCTGAAGATTACATTTTTTTTGATGGAATCATGGTGACAAACCCGCCAAAATTTGGAATTCCCAAGTTTGAGAACCACCCATGATATCCCCCAACAAGTTGATGGAAGTGGTCGAGCCCGACGTGGCAGGCATGTATCCATCCTTGATCGTGGCGCACAACTTTTCTTTTGACACATGCTTGGGCCATTCCAGGCCTAGCGGCCTAGCTCGGCTTTGACACCCCGGTATTGCAATGTTTGATGCTTTGACCATCTTTGATCATTTGATCATGTGACATGCTGCCACAACTAGCACACACACACACACGTTAACATTGACTCGTGAACATACCACTGAACACACACCAGAAATCACCAGAACGTATATCATGTGGTAAACCCTAAACTAAAGCCTGAACCATCCCCCAGTCATCACCATGAATGGGTGCTATCAGGCGGACAGGCCTTGGGCCCAGCTGCAAGATGGGTGCCTGGGAGGCCCAGTGATGCTGGTAACACCGGTGCCATGGGTTTTGGGCATTTTTTTTTCCATTTCATTTGGATGTGGGTCAGAATGGAAGACCATTAATGGGACCACAGATGTGAATGTCTAGTTACTCTAGTTTAGTATTAACCATCCAATTATTGGGGTACCTAATTTTGACCCATACCCATTTCAAGCTTCAAAAGGGTCTATTCCCTTGCAGCTCATTGGCATGCGGTTAATTAGAGATCTTGAAAATCAGGAAGCCACTGTGCGCTGGTCCTGATGATCTCACTTGAGCGGCCGCAGAGATCCACTCATGCTGGCCCGGCTGAACAGAATCGGCAAAAATACATAAAAATACATCACACCACATCAAACACATTGGGATTTAGCTGGTGGCTGACTCAAAAACACCATCTGGCACTGGGAATTCCATGGAAATCACGATGTGATCAGGAACTCATCAGATCGCCTGGGCCAAGGTTCGCAGTGAGCCGTGGCAGCTGGGTGCTGAGGCCCAAGCTCTGGCAGCGAGGGACCCAAGTTTCTGGGGGCCTGGTGTGTTCCTAAAGGATAAATGGAGATTTTAATGATCTATAAATGAGGGATTGGCATGTATTTTTCCAAGTCTTTATTCTGGGAAATGGGACAAAATACAAAAATACATGTATACCTATATATATATATACATGCACCTAAATATAGCAACAGCATTTGTAGATGAAGGATGTTCCATTCCTTTTTTTGAAACTCACATGGAACCCACAACAAATTGCAAATGCCAATGCATGAAGCAATGCAACAATAATCGTCTCACTGCCGTTCCTTTAAGGCTGCATGGTAGTTTTCAGGAATATGTGAGTGTGGGCATCATGATATCCTCACGCAAAACCCAACCATTGTCGGAATACATGAGATTCTTGGGGTTGAAAGAGTCGAACAATGAATTTACCCTCTGGTAAACTAACATAACTATGGAAAATCACCATGTTTAATGGGAAAATTCACTATTTCAATGGCCATTTTCAATAGCTTTTTGTATGTTTACCAGAGGGTAGACGTGGGGAATGGCTGGTCACACCAAGGAGTTGTTTGATGCAGGCCGGGTGGGGGCCAAAGATGGGACCACAAGCCAATGAGTCACTGGGTGTGGTGCCTATTGACAATATTTGAGAACAACCATAATAGCAATAGTTAGTACCTTTACAAATAGTATAGCAACCCGGTAACCCCCAAAAAGTTGATAGAACAGCAAATTAATCACTACTCCAGTAGGATTTAACATGTTCCGTCCAACCCGGACAATGCTCCACCCTTACAATCCTCCTCCTCCTCCTCATCATCATCGTCGTCATCATCATCATCGTCGTCGTCGTCATCATCATCATCACCATCATCACCATCATCACCATCATCACCACCATCACCATCACCATCACCACCACCATCATCATCATCGTCGTCGTCATCATCATCGTCGTCGTCGTCATCATCATCACCACCACCATCACCATCACCACCACCACCACCACCACCAGCATCATCATCATCATCATCACCACCACCACCACCACCATCATCATCATCATCATCACCATCACCATCACCATCACCACCATCACCATCACCATCACCACCACCACCATCATCATCATCATCATCATCATCACCATCACCATCACCATCACCACCATCATCATCATCATCATCATCACCACCACCATCATGGATCAATTTTACCTTTACACCGACATGGCATCTCAAAAATACGCAAGCCTTCCGCAATCCCTTGCTGCGGAGGCCTGGAAGATGAGGCGGTGGATCCAGCAGTACCTGTGCATGAAGGTTATGGATGGTTATGGATCTCCCCCAGTTTTTTTTTGGTATAAAAATATGGTGATCCATCACCATATGATCATATCATATGGCAAGGTTAATCATGTTGGCTGATGGTTCGTTCTTGACTTTCTAAAGTTGTCGGATGGTTCAAGAAATAACATGTTTTCTAACGCAATCGACTGTCAGAACTTTCAACGTGGAAATCCTCGGACCCCGCTGGGGTTTTCTCTATGGTGCCAACTTGGTGATGCTTGTTGCCCCAAAAAAGGTTCGACTGGCTGCCAGCGGTGCTTTATTCGTGGGTCCGGAGCTTGAGAGCAAAGATAGCAAAGGGAGGAGCAACGTTTGGCATGAAGCCTTGAGATGTTTGGGGCCTCCATTTTGCAGGGTTGAATGGTCCCAGAATGGTTCGACGATCATCTTATTTGGGCACCAATTGCGATGAAGCACTGACTACTAATTCTGCTCGTAGTCTTTCTATGCGCTTGTGAAATCATTTGCCACTGCAGGTTTCTGCGTTTGGGTTCGCCCTTAGCAGGGCCTATTGTTTATAGCACCTGATAGCACCCCCACTATGACTTCCATAACTTACCCTCTGGCAAACTAACAGTTTGCTATTGAAAATTGCCATAGAAATAGTTGGTTTACCCATTAATAGCATGGCGATGTTCCATCGTTTTTTGTAGGTTTACCAGAGGGTAAAGATCTTCTTTAGGAATCACCATGAACATGGTAAACATCACATCCCCAGCCAGTTGTTCATGTTCCATCCTGAGGGATGCTCAAGCACCAACCAGTCTCTAACTATGAAGTGGTTTCAGGCAACATCTATTGATCCATTGAATCCCACAATCGGATGATGTATTTTCTGGGGTAAAAATGGTTGGGATTCCTGTTCGGTTTGCCCTTAAATGTCCTTCAAGGTGGTGTCCCCCCAAGTTATAAGTTGGTTTATATCCCCCAGTCGATATATGCATCATGAGCACGAGTGAAATTGGAGCTATTTGCACCAACTTAGCTGAAGAATTATGGGGCACCACTACCCTGTTGAACCAATCCATGAATTTCCGCATTTCCCGAGGCCCTCAAGTCCGCAAGGGCCTGCTGCCGCTGATGCTCGCAGAGGTCCTGCAGTTGCGCGCCGAGACGAAACGCTTGGCCAAGACGAGTTCTGCAGCGCTGGTGGCTCGGCTTGGCGGGATGTGGACGATTCCCGAAGAAGTCAGGCTTGCTCCAGTGGATATAGTGGAATGATAGCCACGTTTAACGATACGTTTGGAGGAAAACTATGGAAAACTGGTGGTTCTATCTCTTTACTGATTTCCCTCCTTGTATGTGGGGGTATTGCGATGAACATCATCATTTCCAATCGCAATATGTAAACTTGTAAACGTCTCGACCTCCAAAATGTCGGCATTTTCAGTAAGAATGCCATCATGCGACCTGCTAAATCTTCATTTTATTTTGTGATGACACCACTTGTGTTTCGAACTGCCAACATTTTCTTCCTAGGCGAAGCGTTTGGAGCACAAGCAGTTCGCCTTGAAATACTTTGCCAACGTGTTCTGCCCTTGGATCAATGCTACCATGGCTGCCTGAAAAATCTGAAAATGCTTGAGGATGGCTAAGAGGAGGTTGCTTTTAAAGATCATGATCCAAAAAAGAAAGACATCAACAGTCAACATCTTGTAACCAATGGTGGCCCATACACAATGATACCATACTGATAAATTGATACATCTTGTAACCGATAGTGGATGTGTCAAGCCATGGATTCTCTTTTAGGGCCCGTCTCCAAAGGACCTACGGCTACTCGTCGGCCTCCTTCAGTGGACGCATGTCGTGGCCCTGGGACCCTGGGACCCTGGGCATGGCGACCTTTCCAGGTCATCAATTGAACTTGAACTCTGACAAAGTGCCAGTTAAAAATGGTGGTTTTATGGAAAAATCATAGGAACACCATAGGAAAATGGTGGTTTTACCCTCTGGTAAACGAACATAACTATGGAAAATCACAATTTTTTATGGGAAAATCAACTATAAATGGCAATTTTCACTAGCTATGCTGATCTGGTTTGTGGTTTAAAACATGGCTTTTATATGTTTCATTATGTTTCCAATATATTGGGAATAATCCATCCCAACTGACGAGCATATTTTTCAGAGGGATTGAAACCACCAACCAGTTAAGTGTTTATACTTAAAACTTAAAACCACTTCAAGTTCAAAGGTCAAGTTACCATCAACTTTGGATGGTTGCTGTGGATATCCGATATCCATCCGATATCCCGACATCCCCCGCAAATGCAAGCAGTCTGCGAGTCGGTGATGTTTTTCATCAGGGATGGTCCTTGGAGGGTTTGCCTGTCCAGTTTGGAAGGGTTTGTAACCAACAACCGGGACCCTCAGGGTGAAATTCATCTCCAAATTGCAGGTTTATCATGGTTTATTAATTGATATTAATTGCACATTTCTCCAAATACCATGGTTACGCTCATCATTTTTCATGAAAATTGCACTACTCACATTGCTGATGCCATGGGGTTTCCATCCCTCCATCCCTCCATGACGCTGAGGCCCTGCTCAGAGATTGCTGATGCCATCGTGGCCACCGGGCGCCGGGCTCTCGAGGAGGTGCCCTGAGGGATTTCATGGGATTTTACCCTCCGGTAAACATACAAAAAACGATGGAAAATCACCCATTTTTCATGGGAAAATCCACTATTTCTATGGCCATTTTCAATAGCAAACTGTGAATGTTTACCAGAGGCTAGGTGATCTCATGGGGAATTTTCATGGGATTTTATAGGGATAGAATGGAACATACAGCCAACAATTGTGGGGAGCTGTGTCTTTCTTGCCAATTCATGGCACGAGAGCGAAACCTTGGGCATGCGGCGAAAACTCAAACTTGACAGCTTGGTTTTGGTTTCTAGTGTTATCATAAGGGGTCTGAAAATGGGGTATTATGATGGAACAGCAGATTTCGAGGTACTTTTACACAAACCTGATATGATACCTATAGACTATAGGGGCTTTTTGTCAACACAGAGATACGCGTGCGCTGCAGCCATGGCAGGCTGCCAATTTCATCGAGGCGAGGGAGTCCACAAGATCGCTCACCTTTTTTGTCATTTAAATCCCCCGTTGATACCTGGTATACTAACATAGCTATGGAAAATCACCATGTTTAATGGGAAAATCAACTATGAATAGCCATTTTCAATACTGTAACAAATTACCAGAGGGTAAGTCCTGGTTGAGCAACGTCAATGGCCAGTGAAATCCGGGATACTACTGCGAGTTACAGCGATGCTTCGCAGGCACACTGGGAGGGTGCAAAGGTCGTCTACGGTGACACCGATTCGGTTTTCGTTTGGGGATCTCAGAATGCGGTGGATCGTAGGGGTAGGGCCTTAGGGTAGGGGGCCTGAAAGATCCTGAAACCATGTGAGTCCTCCACTTCAATATACTTACATTGTACCCTCTGGTAATGACTAACATAGCTATTGAAAATGGCCATTTATAGTGGATTTTCCCATTAAAAATGGTGGTTTTCCATAGTTATGTTAGTTTACCAGAGGGTACCTACCTGTTGGGGGGGTCAGCAGGTCTTGGGCCAATTTGGGGACCTGTTCCTCTTCATCTCGAAAAATCGCCAACGGACACCCGAAGATGTGCTTGGAAAAGCATCGTTTTCCCCCTGTTTCCTGGCATTCCCCTCCTTTTTCCATCTTTTCCCCGGATGCTTCCATGGGAATCGCCCTTTCTATGGAATTTCCCGGTGTTCTGCGTTTCTCATCTATTGTCCGTTGGATTTTGCAATGACTCCAGTTGGAGTTTCCAATGACTTCAAGATACTCCAGCAATTCCCTGGAATTTTCCCATAGATTTAGGTTCAGCTGAAGGGCTACTCCTTGGAGGAAGCCTTCCAAACTGGCAAGGAGATCTGTGCCCAGGCACTGGGAATCCGCCGTTCTGCACAACGCCCAGTGCGGAAGAAATCTTCTTATTCTGTTGCACCATATGTTCCAAATCTATCATATCTACAGTAACAGACAAATAAGAATCAATAATACATATACATATATATATAAATATATATAATATACTATATATAATATAATAATATTATATAATCATACATGCACAATTACCCCCAAAAAGCGATTAGACATCATAATGAGCTCATGCCACCCATACCTCATGTACATATCACAGGTGCACGCCCAATGCTAGGTCTCTGCCAAGCATCCAGCCCCAGTGGAGTTGGAGTTTGAAAAGGCCAGGGGGCTTGGGTCAAAATGGCTACGAGTCAAAACCTTGGCTGGGTTTCACAGCAAAATCGCTGGTAGTTCTGGATCCCCCGAAAAACCATGGAAAACTTGGTCGGTTTTGAGATGTTTTGATCCATCCAATGGTCTCTGACCTTGGGACAACAAGGGGGGGAGGTCTACATGCCCTGCTTGTGCCTCACGAAGAAGCGCTATGGTGGCTTGGCATACGTCGGCACCCTCAGTGATGCTGGTAGAATGGGTCAAAGGTCCAACTTCAGGGCCACCACGACCGCAGATTTAGGATGGTTTCTAGGTGATGTCTTTTGGTAAACTATATAAGTAAACCATCGTGAGCCATCCCTCTTTATCCATCTTTATCTTATTTTGAGGTACAATAGGTATATCGGTACTGTATATCAACAGTATTTTTTTGACCCCAGCCCATAGCCGTGTTGGCCTTGGTGCCGACAGCAGCTTGAGCCGCTGAAAGGCCAAACCACCTTCCGAGGGCGGCGCCGGCAATTTCGAAGCCAAGGGCTTGGAAGCCATACGTCCGGGGGCTCAAGATGTGCTATCAGGATGGGGGTTGGATGGTTAAAGCAGGACGTGTGTGTCTGTGAAAACAAGATTGCCAAGATACAGCGCCAAAATTGGTCCAATAGCCCCCATGAGACCTACCCAAAACTCGGCTCAGCAGGCTCCTGTAGGTTGCCAACATGCAGCACCAAACTCGGTCCAATGGGCCCCATAAGACCTGTAGGTTGCCAACATACAGCCCCAAACTTGGACCAATAGGCTCCAGAATAGCTGTAGGTTGCAAACATACAGCTCCAAATTCGTTCCAACAGGCACCTAAACGAACTGTAGGTTGCCAACATGCAGCCCCAAAGTCGGACCCATAGGCTCCACAAAAGCTGCAGCTTGCAAGCATACACCCGCAAACTCGTTCGAATAGGCCCAAAGCCGGTTGTCAACATACAGCCCAAACTTGGACCTTCAATAGGCTCCAGAATAGCTGTAGGTTGCAAACGGACACCCCCAAACTCAGTCCAACAGGCTCCAAAAGACCAGCCCCGAACTCAGTCCAACAGGCCCCCATAAGACCTGTAGGATGCCAACATACAGCACAAAAACTTGGCCCAATAGGCCCCATAAGACTTGTAGGTTGCCAACATCAAGCCCCAAACTCGCTCCAACATGCCTCTTAAGGACTATGTAGGTTGCCAACATGCAGCACCAAACTCGGTCCAATGGGCCCCATAAGACCTGTAGGTTGCCAACATACAGCCCCAAACTTGGACCAATAGGCTCCAGAATAGCTGTAGGTTGCAAACATACAGCTCCAAATTCGTTCCAACAGGCACCTAAACGAACTGTAGGTTGCCAACATGAAGCCCCAAAGTCGGACCCATAGGCTCCACAAAAGCTGCAGCTTGCAAGCATACACCCGCAAACTCGTTCGAATAGGCCCAAAGCCGGTTGTCAACATACAGCCCAAACTTGGACCTTCAATAGGCTCCAGAATAGCTGTAGGTTGCAAACGGACACCCCCAAACTCAGTCCAACAGGCTCCAAAAGACCAGCCCCGAACTCAGTCCAACAGGCCACCATAAGACCTGTAGGTTGCCAACATACAGCACCAAACTCGGTCCAAAATATACTAGTAGGATGCCAACATACAGCACAAAAACTTGGCCCAATAGGCCCCATAAGACTTGTAGGTTGCCAACATCAAGCCCCAAACTCGCTCCAACATGCCTCTTAAGGACTATGTAGGTTGCCAACATACAGCACCAAACTTGGCCAAATAGGCTCGATAGGACCTGTAGGTTCTCAACATACAGCCCCAAACTCAGTCCAAAAGGCCCCATAAGACCTGTAGGTTGCCGACATACAGCACCAAACTCGGTCCAACAGGCCCCATAAGACTAGTAGGTTGCCAACATACAGCACCAAACTTGGCCCAATAGGCCCCATAACGCCCCATAAGACTTGTAGGTTGCCAACATCAAGCCCCAAACTCGCTCAAAATGCCTCTTGAGAACTGTGTAGGTTGCCAAGATACAGCCAAACTTGGCCAAACAGGTGCTATAAGACCCTTAGGTTCCCAACATACATGCCCAAACTCGGTCCAAAAGGTCTCGTAAGACATGGCCAACACACAGCCCCAAACTCGGCCCAACAGGCCCCATAAGACCAGTAGGTTGCCAACATACAGCCCCAAACTCAGTCCAACATGCCCCGTAAGACATGTAGGTTGCCGCCATGCAGCATCAAACTTGGCCCAATAGGCCCCTTGAGGCCTGTAGGTTGCCAACGTACAGTACAAAAAAAGTCTCATGAGACCTGTAGGTTGCTGAGAGATAGCCCCCAAACTCAGTCCAACAGGCACCATGAGACCTGTAGGTTGCCACCATACAGCCCCAAACTCGGTCCAACAGGCCCCATACGACTTTTAGGTTGTCAACATACACCCCCAAACCCAGTGCAACAGGCCCCATAAGACCTGTAGGTTGCTGCCATGCAGCATCAAACTCGTTCCAATGGGTCTCATAAGACGAGTATAGGTTGCCAACATACAGCACCGACAGTTCAACCAGCGTTGTTCTGTGAGGTCGCGACCAGTGTCGCATGGCCAGCAATGTTCAGAATGAGATCCTCAATGACTTCTTCCGCACCAAGGATGGAGTCGAACCTGGTTGGTTGTCCCCTTCCATGGGGTGTTGTTGTGATACTCATAATCTTTGTTGGGTTGCCTGAACTTCTGGCCATAGCATGGTTCCGAGATTTCTTGTGTAACATTTCACAATCACCTAGTTTTGGGGAGCTTTAAACTGCCCGCCCCAAAATGGAGAAGATAAGAAAAGTATCCGGAATTCGGAGCCCTGCCGCATGAGGACCTTTCTTCTGTGAAGAGGATCTTCATCGCGCACGCCACTGCCATCTTGAAAGGCAGGGGGCCTTGGCCGACAGATTGGACCCATTGATTTTCAGCAAGAACCCCAAGATGTTGATACTCAAAAACCGTGGATCATGGCCGCCTGCAGTTTCCTTGGTGCAGCTATGTGCAGCTGCTATAGGTGGATTGGATAGCCGCCATAGCGTGCCGGAACCTCGATAAATGGGCCATGGATGGCCATGGTTTCCAGAGCAAACTGCTGAAATTGCCGGAGGGATCCAGGAGGGTATCTATCATTTAAGCATATTTAAGCTGTTCATCAGTTGCCCTCTTTTTTGACTCATGTTGACTCCGAATCTTCCTTTCAAGATAGAATGCTTTGGCACCCTTAGAAACCACAACCCGGTAACCCGGCAATGGAAAACTCCAATTCTTCAATCATTTCCTAAGTTTCTGACCTAAATTTCGCTTAATTTACTGAAGATGTTTGGCTTCCAGTTGGGCTTCCGGTCGCCGGTCGAGCCCAGGGCCGATTTCTCCTTCTTCCGCGAAGCGCGCTTGGGCACCTACCGCGCTGAGGCTGGGCGCCAGGCGGAGACTTCACCATAGGGCAATGAAGATTGGGAGAAACATTGAAAAATCTCAAGTCAGGTGTAGGATGTAAATATAGTTAAATAATGTTAAATAATGTTAAATATATATTTAAATGATTTTAAATGAACATCATTTTTATATTATATTTTTTATAGGTATTAGATTATTAGATTGTATTAGTATGATGATTATGATGATGCATGATTCTGTAGCATTATGATTGTTTTCAAGTGCTTATGAATGTTTTTTTTTTTAAATGATTAATGTCAACCCTGGATGAATAAACCCCCAGATTTTTTAATTGGGAGGGTACCATTTAAGTATCATATTATGACTATTGGAGGAGCACCCCCCTAATTAATAAACCATGGTTTAGTCTCATCCGGGGTAGACATTATTCCAGTTTGGACTCTGTGAATTTTTCGTGCCCCATCGTTGATCGGACCATATCCTGCAGCCGCTGGGCCCAGGCTGAGGATGGTGGGGGAGCTACACTGCCACCACAGGCTATCCTGATAACTAGGACCTAGGATACCCTCTGGTAATTTAACATAGCTATGGAAAATCACCATTTTTCATGGGAAAATCCACTATTTCTATGGTCATTTTCAATAGCTACGTTAAATTACCAGAGGGTAAGTGGGGTATAACTGGGGTATCAATGGAATCTGGAAGATCTTCGAAAAATTGGACGTAGCTTTGGAATGGCACTGGAACATCTGATCAGCATCAAAACTGGATGGTAAGAGGGACGCAAGGGTCCCGAGATGTCGTGGTTCCTCCAAAAAGAGACGCGTCAGAAAAAGATGCAGTTTTACTGGGAACAATGATGACACTCCAGAATTAATTTGGGCAACCTTAATCTTCAGACATATTTTTGATATGAGTCACATAGGTTGCACATGAGATTCCCATGATATCCTCCATAAAATGGTCGCTTTCATCGCCAGAATTGGCGCATGGCGCCGCAAGGCAGCCGTGGCGAGGAATCGCATTGCCGTGGAGGGTGAGTCCGTGGGGAAGCCCCGGGGTTTAGTTGGGTCCGACCTGGAATTGTCCAACAGATTTTCCGCTGATTGGTGGTTTCAAAGATTGTTTATTTCCCCATATAGGGAATTTCATCATCCCAACTGACTTTCGCATATTTTTCAAGATGGTTAAAACCCCGCACCAGTCCAACATGTTCCAACTCAATTCATCAAAGTTCACCCGGTTTCAACCTGGAAGGCACGAACGCGGCATCTTTGGTCGAGCTGCCGATTCCTATCACCCCATTTGTTTTTCCATGTTTTTCCCACTTTAGTCATGGTTTCAAGTTTTATTTATGGCAGGGTGGTTAACCTCCATTGGCCAACTTTTTTTTTTTGTGTGTGTGTATGGGTTGAAACCACCAACCATTTACTGTCTAAATGGCATCAAATGGATAAAACTGTCAATGGGATAACGACTTGCTGCTTCTACTGCCGTTGTCATGGAAAGCAATGAGAAACAAGCACTTGCATGTGTCAGCATAGTTCCCCGATCAGCAGTATTTGTTTGGTCTTCTTAATTCTATGTATTTGTTTGCAGTGAACTACAGGTTGCTGAACATTATTGAATCCCTTCCCCCAAAAATGAAATACTACTCCATGAGGGGCCACTGGTCCGGTATTGGATCAATTCAGTTTAGGGTCAATGTGAAGTTGTGTTTAAGTTGGAATACCCTTTGTTTGGGCTGTACATAGGACAATCAATTCTTCTCCTCATTTCATATTGTAGAGCTTCGCACACCGGCGATGCCGGCAGGGATCGGGGGAGGGAAAGAGAGAGGGGGATTTCATCTGAACTTGCGGACATGACATGCTGCGAGCTGCATCTTGCTGCAGAGCTGGCATTGTGGCGTGAGAGTTGCCGAATCGGCAAGCAGAGCGATGGCGGACAGCGAAAGGGAGGAGTGGAATTCTCGTTCTTGTTCTTGCTCGTGTTGTCGTTGTCGTCGTCGTTGTCCTTTTTGTCGTGTTTGTCGTAGGAGTCGGGGGAGGGAAAGAGAGAGGGGGATGTCATCTGAACTTGCGGACATGACATGCTAAGGGTCGGCGCCTTATCTTGGGGCTATGTTGGCCCATCTTGGGGCTATGTTGGTCCATCTTGAGGCTATGTTCGCCTATGTTGGCCCATCTTGAGGGCTATGTTGGCCCATCTTGGGGCTATGTTGGCCCATCTTGGGGCTATATTGGCCCATCTTGGGGGCTATGTTGGCCGATCTTGGGAGCTATGTTGGCCCATCTTGAGGCTATGTTGGCCCATCTTGAGGCCTATGTTGGCCCAGGTTGACCCATCTGGAGACCCAAGCTCTAAAATCTCACCCCGAACCCCGAAAAACGTGAAAACCACAGCAGGCTGAAGGATTTTAGGGGAGGGTCGGCGGCAGGGGCGCGCCCGCTATAGCTAAAGCTATGCTTAGCGGTCTCAGACACGGCGCATCGCCGGATTTAAGGGCTGCCGCCCCTGCCGCCGACCCCGGAAGAATGGTCAATGAATGAAACCAAATTGGCATCAATATTCTTCGGTGCTTCGCACTTTTATGTTTTCCCCCTTTTCATAAGTATATTTGCTGAAACGCCACCTAATTTCGTACCCCAAACGCTCCAAAATCGAGCCCAAAAAGTGCCTAACGTCGCTTCTGAAACCCTAGAAAAAAAAAGATCTTTTGCCTGCCTTTGTGATAACCGTCTTGTCGCGTCCTGTCGCTTTGATGTCAGCTAGCTGTCGAGCATGGACACCACTCGAAACGCTGAAACGCCACCTAATTTCGTGCCCAAAACGCTCCAAAAGTGACCGGGAAAAGTGCCTAACGTTGCTTCTGAAACCCTAGAAAAAAAAGATCTTTTGCCTGCCTTTGTGATAACCGTCCTGTCGCGTCCTGTTGCTTTGACGTCAGCTGCAACAGCTCGACTCATGACCACCACTCGAAACGCTGAAACGCCACCTAATTTCGTGCCCAAAACGCTCCAAAATCGAGCCCAAAAAGTGCCTAACGTCCCTTCTGAAACCCTAGAAAAACAATAGTTTTGGACAAGGTTTTATAGTTTTCGACCAATTTTTATACCACTGTTTGTACAATGAGACATAGAACCCTCCTGTTGCTCCTGTTGCTGCTGCTGCTCTTCCTCCCGAGGCTGAAAACGCACCCTCCATGACGGGGAAACACAGTGGCCCTGAAGGACGGAACAGCGCCAAAATCGAGCCCAAAAAGTGCGTAACGTCCCTTCTGAAACAGGGAAAAGTGCCTAACGTTGCCTCTGAAACCATAGAAAAAAATATCTTTTGCCTGCCTTTGTGATAACCGTCCTGTCGCGTCCTGTCGCTTTGACGTCAGCTGCAACAGCTCGACTCATGGCCACCACTCGAAACGCTGAAACGCCACCTAATTTCGTGCCCAAAACGCGCCAAAATCGAGCCCAAAAAGTGCCTAACGTCCCTTCTGAAACCCTAGAAAAACAATAAAAAACAATATAGTTTTGGACAAGGTTTTATATAGTTTTCGACCAATTTTTATACCACTGTTTGTACAATGAGACATAGAACCCTCCTGTTGCTCCTGTTGCTGCTGCTGCTCATGGCCACCACTCGAAACGCTGAAACGCCACCTAATTTCGTGCCCAAAACGCTCCAAAATCGAGCCCAAAAAGTGCCTAACGTCCCTTCTGAAACCCTAGAAAAAAAAGAAACTTTTGCCTGCTTGTGAAAACCGTCTTGTCGCGTCCTGTCGCTTCAGCTCGAATCATGGCC
>CAMXCT020002991.1:0-10125 GCA_947184155.2 Cladocopium goreaui | reverse complement strand
TAGTAGCAGTAGTAGTAGTAGTAGTCCGAAACAAGAGTCAAAAGTATTATTCCCTGGCGCGCTCCCCCTTGCGTCTGCCGGGGTCGGCGGATAGTTTTCGACCAATTTTTATACCACTGTTTGTACAATGAGACATAGAACCCTCCTGTTGCTCCTGTTGCTGCTGCTGCTCATGGCCACCACTCGAAACGCTGAAACGCCACCTAATTTCGTGCCCAAAACGCTCCAAAATCGAGCCCAAAAAGTGCCTAACGTCCCTTCTGAAACCCTAGAAAAACAATAAACAATATAGTTTTGGACAAGGTTTTATAGTTTTCGACCAATTTTTATACCACTGTTTGCACAATGAGACATAGAACCCTCCTGTTGCTCCTGTTGCTGCTGCTGCTCATGGCCACCACTCGAAACGCTGAAACGCCACCTAATTTCGTGCCCAAAACGTTCCAAAATCGAGCCCAAAAAGTGCCTAACGTCCCTTCTGAAACCCTAGAAAAACAATAGTTTTGGACAAGGTTTTTTGGTTTTCGACCAATTTTTATACCACTGTTTGTACAATGAGACATACAACCCTCCTGTTGCTCCTGTTGCTGCTGCTGCTCTTCCTCCCGAGGCTGAAAACGCACCCTCCCGGACGGGGAAACACAGTGGCCCTGAAGGACGGAACAGCGCCAAAATCGAGGCCAAAAAGTGCCTAACGTCCCTTCTGAACCCTAGAAAAACAATAGTTTTGGACAAGGTTTTATGGTTTTCGACCAATTTTTATACCACTGTTTGTACAATGAGACATAGAACCCTCCTGTTGCTCCTGTTGCTGCTGCTGCTCTTCCTCCCGAGGCTGAAAACGCACCCTCCATGACGGGGAAACACAGTGGCCCTGAAGGACGGAACAGTGCCAAAATCGAGCCCAAAAAGTGCCTAACGTCCGTTCTGAAACTCTAGAAAAACAATAGTTTTGCGACAAGGTTTTATAGTTTCAACAATTTTTACCCTGTTTGTACAATGAGAAATAGAACCTCTGTGCTCTGTTGCTCGCGGCTCTTCCGCCGAGGTGAAACGCACCTCCCGGACGGGGAGGAAAACAAGTGGCCCTGAAGGACGGAACAGCGCCAAAATCGAGCCCAAAAACTCCCTAACGTCCCTTCTGAAACCCTAGAAAAACAATAGTTTTGGACAAGGTTTTATGGGTTTCGACCAATTTTTATACCACTGTTTCTACAATGAGACATAGAACCCTCCTGTTGCTCCTGTTGCTGCTGCTGCTCTTCCTCCGGAGGCTCAAAACCATAGAACCCTCCTGCTGCTCCTGTTGCTGCTACTCTTCCTCCGAATGCCGAACGTAACTTCTGAAACCCATAGAAAAGAAGAAGGATGGAACGACCTCCAAAAACATGCTGTCCCGAGGCTTGACGTCTCTTCTGGATTCTGGTAAAAACAAAGCGCCTGCTGCTGCAGATGCTTTTGCTGCTGCTGCTATTGGTCCTCGGATGGGAACATAACAGCTGCTACTGCTGCTCCTGCTGCTGGTGCTGCTGGAGCAGGTGCTGCAAGCCTCCGAAACACACCCTTCGCCACACCGAAACACTGTACTGCAGCTGCTGCTGCTGCTGCTGGTGATAGTTTTCAACCAGTTTTTGTACCACTGTTTGTAAAATGAGACATAGAACCCTCCTGCTGCTCCTGTTGCTGCTGCTGCTCTTCCTCCCGAGGCTCAAAACGCACCCTCCCTGACGGGGAAACACAGTGGCCCTGAAGGACGGAACAGCGCCAAAATCGAGCCCAAAAAGTGCCTAACGTCCCTTCTGAAACCCTAGAAAAACAATAGTTTTGGACAAGGTTTTTTATAGTTTTATAGTTTTCGACAAATTTTTATACCACTGTTTGTACAATGAGACATAGAACCCTCCTGTTGCTCCTGTTGCTGCTGCTGCTCTTCCTCCCGAGGCTGAAAACGCACCCTCCCGGACGGGGAAACACAGTGGCCCTGAAGGACGGAACAGCACCAAAATCGAGCCCAAAAAGTGCCTAACGTCCCTTCTGAAACCCTAGAAAAACAATAGTTTTGGACAAGGTTTTATAGTTTTCGACCAATTTTTATACCACTGTTTGTACAATGAGACATAGAATGAGACATAGAACCCTCCTGTTGCTCCTGTTGCTGCTGCTGCTCTTCCTCCGGAGGCTCAAAACGCACCCTGCCGGACAAGGAAACACACTGGCCCTGAGGGACGGAACGCTGCAAGCCTCGAAAACACACCCTTCGCCACACCGAAACACCATGCTACTGAAGGATGGAACGACCTCCAAAAACATGCTGCCCCGGGGCTTGACCTGCTGCTGCTGCTGCTGCTCGCTGCTGGCTGCTGCTGCTGCTCCCGCTGCTGCTGCTGGTGGTGTGTGCCCCGAAGAACAACATTTTTGCAGCTACTGCTGTTGGTGGTGGTGCAGGCGTCCGCTGCGCTGCTGTTGCAGCTATTCTTGCTGTTCCTGCTACTGTACTGCAGCTGCTGCTGCTGCTGCTGGTGATGCTGGTGCTGGCGTCTGCTGATGCTACTGCTGCTGCTGCTGCTCCTGCTGCTGGTGCGGCTAAACTTGCTTGTCTTTGCTTTACTTCTTCTCCTGCTGCTGCTGCTGCGCCTGCTGCGGTAGTAGTCCGAAACAAGGCTGAAAACGCACCCTCCCGGACGGGGAAACACAGTGGCCCTGAAGGACGGACCAGCGCCAAAATCGAGCCCAAAAAGTGCCTAACGTCCCTTCTGAAACCCTAGAAAAACAATAGTTTTGGACAAGGTTTTATAGTTTTCAACCAATTTTTATACCACTGTTTGTACAATGAGACATAGAATGAGACATAGAACCCTCCTGCTGCTCCTGTTGCTGCTGCTGCTCTTCCTCCCGAGGCTGAAAACGCACCCTCCCGGACGGGGAAACACAGTGGCCCTGAAGGACGGAAGAGCGCCAAAATCGAGCCCAAAAAGTGCCTAACGTCCCTTCTGAAACCCCAGAAAAACAATAGTTTTGGACAAGGTTTTATAGTTTTCAACCACTTTTTATACCACTGTTTGTACAATGAGACATAGAACCCTCCTGTTGCTCCTGTTGCTGCTGCTGCTCTTCTTCCCGAGGCTGAAAACGCACCCTCCCGGACGGGGAAACACAGTGGCCCTGAAGGACGGAACAGCGCCAAAATCGAACCCAAAAACTGCCTAACGTCCCTTCTGAAACCCTAGAAAAACAATAGTTTTGGACAAGGTTTTATAGTTTTCAACCAATTTTTGTACCACTGTTTGTACAATGAGACATAGAACCCTCCTGTTGCTCCTGTTGCTGCTGCTGCTCTTCCTCCCGAGGCTGAAAACGCACCCTCCCGGACAGGGAAACACAGTGGCCCTGAAGGACGGAACCGCGCCAAAATCGACCCCAAAAACTGCCTAACGTCCCTTCTGAAACCCTAGAAAAACAATAGTTTTGGACAAGGTTTTATGGTTTTCGACCAATTTTTTTACCATTATTTGTACAATGAGACATAGAACCCTCCTGTTGCTCCTGTTGCTGCTGCTGCTGCTCTTCCTCCCGAGGCTGAAAACGCACCCTCCCGGACAGGGAACAGCGCCAAAATCGAGCCCAAAAACTGCCTAACGTCCCTTCTGAAACCCTAGAAAAACAATAGTTTTGGACAAGGTTTTATGGTTTTCGACCAATTTTTATACCAGTGTTTCTACAATGAGACATAGAACCCTCCTGTTGCTCCTGTTGCTGCTGCTGCTCTTCCTCCCGAGGCTGAAAACGCACCCTGCCGGACGGGGAACACAGCTGCTACTGCTGCTACTGCTGCTCCTGCTGCTGGTGCTGCTGGAGCAGGTGCTGCAAGCCTCCAAAACACACCCTTCGCCACACCGAAACACCATGCTACTGAAGGATGGAACGACCTCCAAAAACATGCTGCCCCGGGGCTTGACCTGCTGCTGCTGCTGCTGCTGCTGCTGGCTGCTGCTGCTGCTCCCGCTGCTGCTGCTGGTGGTGTGCTGCCCCGAAGAACAACATTTTTGCAGCTACTGCTGTTGGTGGTGGTGCAGGCGTCCGCTGCGCTGCTGTTGCAGCTATTCTTGCTGTTCCTGCTACTGTACTGCAGCTGCTGCTGCTGCTGGTGATGCTGGTGCTGGCGTCTGCTGATGCTACTGCTGCTGCTGCTGCTCCTGCTGCTGGTGCGGCTAAACTTGCTTGTCTTTGCTTTACTTCTTCTCCTGCTGCTGCTGCTGCTGCGCCTGCTGCGGTAGTAGTCCGAAACAAGGCTGAAAACGCACCCTCCCGGACGGGGAAACACAGTGGCCCTGAAGGACGAACCAGCGCCAAAATCGAGCCCAAAAAGTGCCTAACGTCCCTTCTGAAACCCCTGCAGCGGTAGTAGTCCGAAACAAGAATCCAAAGTATTATTCCCTGGCGCGCCCCCCCTTGCGTCTGCCGGGGTCGGCGGATATATATATATATATAATTATATATATATATATCGCTTACATATTATCGATATACCCAATATATACCCAATATATATATAAATAAATATATGTATAAATAAAAATATATATATAAATATATATAAATATATAAATTATATATATATATATAAATAATATATATATATATAAGCTGCTGGCTACTGGCCATTGCTCGTCTTTGCTTGTCTTATTCCCTGGCGCGCTCCCCCTTGCGTCTGCCGGGGTCGGCGGATATAACACTCATCATGTACAACCTGCTGCTGCAGCTCTTTGGGGTCAAGTTGATGAGCACCGCTCTTGCCAATGGGGTTTCCAGTCGAATTTCACTGGCTTTGTTGTGGAAAGCCTTCGAGAACTTTCCATATCACTCCCCTCGGTGTTTTGACCTGCTCGTTCTCGACTGGATTGGCACATCCCTTCTATTCTGCTTGGCATTTGGTTGGGCTTCTGCTGGGACCTTCGCATCTACTTGCACCGAAGGGCCATCAAACTTTGTGTCCAGCCTCCTCTTGGCATGGACGTCCTCTGTTCCAGCTCGTTTAGCCTGGGCATGGAACAACGCGTTGTCTCCTCAGAAGAGGCCTTTGACGAGCTTTCTGGGGAGGCGCGATACTTGTGCGCTGAACACAAGCTGGACAGGCACAAGCAGGAAGGAATCCTTGCAAGCTCCTTCGAAAGGTGAGCCGGCGTGGAAATCTAGGACCTCCAGCAATGAGGAAGGCCCGGCCTACCACCTCGCTGCGAGCTTTTCCGGCTTTTTGGGTGGGGCGGCACTGAGACCGCGCCCCACAGTTGGGAGCCCTTCAGTCACATCCTCGGGCTCATCTTCAAGCAAGCGCGCTCTGACTTGGACGCAGCAAGAGGCTGTGTGTGATCAGATTGCCGAGCACAATCAAGCTGGGAAGCCGCGTGTGGCTTGTCTTCGAGGATTTTGACGGCTACGAGCACGACCCGGTGATCGTCGAACCTTTGCTGCTTGCCTGGCTCTGGTCAAGAGAGGAGAAAAATGTTTTCATTGTTGTGCTTGGGGTATGCTGACGCTTGAGCATTGCGGATGAAATGGATGGAATTGGGTGACGTGACTGGGGGCAGATGGCTCGTTGGAGCAAGAGTTCACAGCTTGTTGCTGTGTCACCCCTCTCAAGGAAAAATTCAATGCATTGAGAGCTCCAAGGTTCGATGAGAAGTACCCCTTGGTTGTGCCTCACCAGGTCTGGCATCTGCAAAGCGGGTGGCCCCGCTTCAAGTTTTTGCCAAGCCCACTTTGGTCGACTTGGCTTGCGCCAACAAGGAGGACCGATCTGTCTTTGGTTGAGAATCGTGCGAACTTGTGTTGGCTACGTTACCGAGCAAATTCGCTGGTGCCCGTGACTCCGTTGGCTGTGGCTTCGGGGTTGCGATAAGGCCGCAGCGGACAGCATATAGCTGAAACTCTTCGAGACCACTTCGCCTTTTTGAGTGCAGATTCTGCGACGGTCCTCCTGATGTTCCTGCTCCAGAGCCTGGGTGTCTGATCGGGTTGCAAAGCTTGAGGAGCTTTTGCATGGCATGTCTGAGAACGCGAATATCCTGCTAAATCTCTAAGCGAAGAAAGCAGCTGCGCCGGGAAAAGCGGCTTCTTGCCGATTTCAAATGTTCCTCTTTGACCTGGATCTGAACCAGCCGCTTCCAAGGCTCCGACGCTGGAGTAGCTGCTGCTGCCCTTAGCGCTGGGGTTCGTGAGGAGAACCTCTACGAGATGCAAAGGCTGCTGGCGCTTGATCCATCAGGTTGGAAGAGGCTACGGGGACCAGCCAGTGCATTGCGCAAGCTGACGGAGCTTATGACGGTCCTCTCTGCAGACAAAGTCAAAAGATCTACCAGTCAAAGATTCACTTGGCCCTTGTGATACTGCAGAAGCTGTTTGCCACTCTGAAGTTGGAGGGGTTAATGGACTGAAGGGTGCCTGCTGCACGTAGGGCCCTTCGCACCGCCTGAGAGTCAGTCGCAAGTTCCCAACATGCCCTCGAGTGCTGAATCCTCGAGCCTAGCTTGAGCATCGCTCGAGGATGACGTCGTACCGAGCTGCATGGTGCGCACTGTGCATGGGGAGTTTGTTCCCTGGAGATCTTATCAATGGGCGTGTCGGAGCGTCGTGCGGGCCACAGCGCGCGCTGGCTTTTTGATCTTGCAACCGGATCACTGCGCCATTGATAAGGGCAGTTGGACCCTCTCCAGTGAATTATCTCTTGAGTGTTGCAGTGTTGCCGATGGAGAGGCCCCTTTCAGCCATCTCCTTGACCGACGATGGCGCGGGATCATGTTAGCCCATCTGAGAGATGCTGATGACTATGCCACCCGGCGACGAAATCTTTCCTTGGTGACAATTCCAGGACCGATGCTGCAAAGCCCACACCGAAGGCAAAGTGCCAAAAGCCAAGAAGACGGCTGATGAGCCGTCTCATGGCTATAGTTCATATGTGTCTGGAGTGGTGCTCAGGTACGAAGTTGCGCTCAGCGGGTTGCTCTTGACATTTTGGTTTTGATGGTGGAGCTTAACGTTTTTTGGATGGCCTCTGGGCTGTTCTTTATGTATACGTGTGGTGATGAATGCATGAAGAAGGTTTTCTCCCAGACAATTGCCTGAGATGGAGTTCCGGCCCAAGTTAATTGTACTAGCATTCGCTCAAGCGTTGCTTTGCTGGCTTGCATTCCTCCCACAGCAGCAGCCCTGCCCTGCCGTTTGGGGAACTCTCTGGATGGCCCGCCCCCCTGGTGACTTGCTTGGCTTGGAGTTTGGCTGCCTTCACTTTCCTTTGGGCTCCTCGCAAGCTTTCGAGGCGACAACGGCAATAGATAGTTAGTTTGAGTCCCCTAGAGACTGTTGAATTTTTTCAGAGCTTTTTTAGAGGGCTTCGGCTTTCTGCATCTCCCTGTCGCTGCAGTCTTCCGACTATGATCTTGGCTTCTGCTCTTAGCCCCTCTTGGGTTTGGAGTTGCCCTGTGGCTCATTCCCTTTTCGGGCCGCTGCTTGAGTGACCTGGCCCACTGAAGGATACAGCGCATGGCCTTGCACCTGCGCGCCTCTCCAGCTTGCTGCCTATGCCTTGTGTAACTTCGTTTTTTTTGCTTGCCGCGCTCTTTGTTTTCTAGCTTGGCAACGCTGCAAACCGAAGTTGGCCAAAGTGGCCGCTGTGGACGTCAGACTGCGCCTTTTTTGGCGCTGTGGAAGCAAAAAGGATTGCCAATGCCTGCGCCTGCTTACCAGTGTGATCTCATGTGCAGTTGGAGGGTGGGTTCATATATACACATATATATATATATGCATACATAGGCACACACGCACACATACGTGCGTGCGCACGTGCATGCACACATACATACATACATACATACATACATACATACATACATACATACATACATACATACATACATACATACATACATACATACATACATACATACATACATACATACATACATACATACATACATACATACACACACATATGCATGCATGCATGCATGCTGCATGCATGCATACATACATACATGTACATCCACTCATTTCCCTGCACACTCAAAAGCGAAGCGCCCTTTTCTCTCGGTTGGCCGCCTGTGCAAAGCACTAGAAGGTTCCGGGGCGAACGTCGTGCTTTGGCAGCGGCTTTCCAGCTGTTGTGTGCACACGTTCAGGACGTTCCATGGCCGTATATGCATAAATCAATAGATAAATAAAGAAATATATATATATATATCTATATTATATATTCCTAAAATATGGGTACCCCAAACCATTGGTTTTCCCATTGACAACAACCAAATTTGGATGATTTTGGAATCCCTCATTTGAGGAACCCCCTACATACATGTCCGCATTCATACAAATATATATGTACATGTATGTATGTATATGTCAAACATCTTGCACAGGGATGGGTGTGCAGGGCGGACTTGTTCGCTTAGGTCCAAACATCTGTCCTCGTTGCTGACCGCTCGACACTTGCATCACTCACCTGAACGTCGCCACGAAAATGGTGAGGTCGCAGAGGACTGTAATATCCTCAGCGGTGGATGGCCTTGTAGACGGTCCATTGAGCAACGGAGGGCGCACCCACCTGCACGACTTGAATGTGCATAATGCGCTGTCATTCGTTTGGGCTTTGCGGTGTTGACATACCTTTCCCAGAACTGCAGATTCAAAACGTACGGATCCAGAATATTGGAGAATCCCAACAGATGGTCACCGATCATTTGCCCATTCCAAATGATCCAGGTTTTGATCCCCTATACTTCACTCATAGTTTTTGAATCTTCTTGCAGCATCCAGTCCAGGAGGTTTTTGGCAGCATCCAGGAAACTATCCCTCGCATCGGAAACACCTTGGTGCCCTACCGAGCCTCGGCAGGGAGTTGGATGTGCTCACAGGTGGATTTTGTTTGCGGGAAAAATGTGACCCTGCTGGCCATGTATGATATAAGTGGTACAAGATACATTGATCGAATCTTCGTGCCCCGTCCTAGCTGGAATGGATGGTCCCAGGAATCCATGAACCTGCTGCACATGCTCAGCGCATCTCTCAACTGTGCTATGATGCTTGGAGGAAGTGAAAACCATTTGCCCGACAGTCTTGGCGATGGCAGATCCTTTGTTGTTTCCAGGATGTGCTGGTGATGACAAAAACAACCAACTGTGGCAGCGTTAAGGAGAGATACAAAAAGAACGAAGATGCCATGGAGGCTGGTTTGGCAGCCAGGCCGGACGGGGGGATGGGACGGGAACTGCTTAAGCCATCGGCCAGTTGCCAGTTCACCCACTTCGGCCAATTCCAGGCTGGGAGACTTGACGGTCGCAAAGACACGAAGCACGTGGACACTGGACGCCTTTCATTTGCTGCCAAATGCATGGCGACCAACGTGGAAGGCCATGCCATGCCATGGCATGGTGATTGTGGCGCCCAAGCCCTCGCAAAGTGTTTAAAGTTGTAATTTGGAATCTGTTGTGAGCTGCCAAAGGTGGTTGTCTCCCCTTTTTGCTTGTCCATCCATGTCCCTATTTTTGTTAGTGGAGATTCAGGTGTATAGGGCGAATCATAGATGGTGGATGATGGGCCCACAGCTTGGGAAGTGCCAGGATGTAGCGACTGAAGCTGCAGTCAGCAAGTCGAATCTTGGCTCCAAGTTTAGTAGATGTAGATCAAACCTTTGGTCCCTGGTATCATTATTCTTTCTGGTTGACTTGTGATTGTGATACCCTTTTTGCTTGTATATCGCTATATACATACATACGTACATTACATTACTTTACAATACAGTACATTACATTTACATTTACATTTACATTTACATTTACAATCATTTACATTTACATTTACATGTTACATTTGCAATTGCAATTACGTTTACATTTTACATTTAGATTTACATTTACACGTGCATATTTGCATTTGGATTTGAATTTACAATGCATTACATCACAGTACAGTACAGTACGGAACAGTCAATTACATTATATGCACAATATGTATACAGTATACATTGCAATTTCCAGCTATGATTTGAATGTGATATCACTCCATCCTATCCGCGCCATCACACCTTGGAATCTCCAAGGAGCTTCCCCCTAGCGGCTGCCTCGGTGATTGCGGGGC
>CAMXCT020002990.1:545839-594876 GCA_947184155.2 Cladocopium goreaui | reverse complement strand
CGCAAGGAATTCAACATGGGATGGTTCCTACATTGATCGGTCCAGCTGTGCTCCTTGGCGCCTCACAAATTGATCAATGCACAATCTACCGAAATCGATGGTTCAGATCCGAATCTGCATAAGTGTCATAAGTGTCATGTAAACCAACCCCGCTTTTTGTGGTTTCCACCATCATTTAGGTTGATTGAATCCCCATTTTTGTTCAGTTTCTACGATCATCTGCATTGAAACAAACAGAAAACCATCGCATGTCCAAACAAACCGTTTATCCGTTTAAAAGACAACAGATAACAACAAAAAAAATAAAACCATCGCAACAAATAGAACATCGCAATAGGATTATCATGGATGATCATCAACAAATCCCTATGATCCTTACTGTAATCCACGGCCAAAATGGCCAAGGTGCCAAGCCATTGCAGTCGATAAAACCATAGCGCCGCTCAGGGAAGAAGATCTGGCGTGAGGGACGATCTCCATGGCACTTTTTGTTGGGACCTCATGGGAGTTCTTGGATTATCCTAGGTATATATCCCATTAATGCGAACAGTGAGATTACACTCTTGAATATTAACATACACCCTGTGGTCCAAAATCTGTAAAATTGACGAACACCTTACCCCTGGGTCTAGGGTGTATGTTAATGATGATTTTGGAGTCGCGAAGCATGGAAACATTGCAAAAATTCATTAACATAAACCCTGTGGACCGTGACAACAAAATCCATGAATCAGTTGCAATTATCCAAACAGCTCTTAACATACACCTAGATACAGAAGATACAGAAGGCCCAACCAGCCCCGAAAACTCTCCGACGACGATCAATAAATTCAGCAGCGCATTTTTTTCGATAGCCTCCCCAAAGGCGATCTCGGTTTTTCTGTTCTGTGCTCTTGTAAACTCATTTCAACGCTAGGTCCAAAAATGCCAGATAGCCAACACACTGGTTTCTACGCAAAACGTTGGACTTCTCTATACTGTTTCTTTTTGAACATTACCCTCTGGTAAATTAACATAGACCCTGGCAGATAGGGGTTGGAAGATTAGTTTTCATTGAAACTACGCTATTTTCAATGTCTATGCTAATTTACCAGAGGGGGTACTGTAGATTAAAAAGTACCAGTTGGCTAACACCCTGGCTTCTCCGCAAAGCATGGGTCTTCCCGTTGAGTAGGAACACCAGCAGCAATGAGACATGAACATTGATGTTGGCATGTTAGTGTTTTAACATACACCTCATTTTTGAGCAAAAAAAAACTGAGGTGTATGTTAAGATTCCGGCAAATATGTAAAAAAATGAGGTGTACGTTAAAGAAAAAAAACAAGGAAAGTGCACTCGAGCTACTATCATCAAGGATTGTTAACATTCTGCGAGGTGCCCTGGGAGGGGTCATGTTAAGGTAAAAAAGCAAGGAAAACGCACTTCGAACTCCTATCATCAAGCATTGTTAACATTCTGCGAGGTGCTCTGGGAGGGGCATGTTAAGGTAAAAACGCAAGGAACACGCACTTCGAACTACTCTCTTAAATATTAACGAACACCTCATTTTTGAGCAAAAAAAATTGAGGTGTATGTTAAGATTCCGGCAAATATGTAAAAAAAAATGAGGTGTACGTTAAAGAAAAAAAACAAGGAAAATGCACTCGAGCTACTATCATCAAGGATTGTTAACATTCTGCGAGGTGCCCTGGGAGGGGTCATGTTAAGGTAAAAAAGCAAGGAAAACGCACTTCGAACTCCTATCATCAAGCATTGTTAACATTCTGCGAGGTGCTCTGGGAGGGGCATGTTAAGGTAAAAACGCAAGGAACACGCACTTCGAACTACTATCATCAAGGATTGTTAACATGCAGCGCGGAGCTCTGGGAGGGGTCATGTTAAGGTAAAAAAAAACCTATCTTCGAAGCCGTTTGGTGGTCAAACACGCGACCTTGGCAGCCATGTTGGCAGTGCCTGAACGCCGCGTGAGTGGCAAGTCACCTCCTGACAGAAATACCGATTCTTGCACGCACTGGGTACAAAAAAACATATCCAGCATGACTGGCCAGCCAACTGACCTCCAAGGAAAATCACCATTATCCCATTCAATGTTTAGGCAATGATACCTTCCAGTACTTTAACATAGACCCTGCCGTAGGGCTTCCTCGATTCTCTTATATATACTTTTTTAAAAACAAAATATCACAGTGCTTGAACTTGTATATACTTTTCTGAAAAACAAATAACACGGTGCTGCAGGGTCTATGTTAAGGGGAAATAGGAGCCCAAAAAGCTACAAAGATTCCAAAATGCAGAAGGGTCAATGTTTTTTGCCCTCTCATGGGGTCCCCCCTTCTTGGAGCCAAAAAATGTTACAAACCAACAATTCTATAAGGAAACTTTTGTACAAAAAAACAGATGTTGTGTTTTGTTTTTTTTTGGGGCTCTCCCAATTTTCTTATATATATTTTATTAAAAACAAAATATCACAATGCTTGAACGGGGTCTATGTTAAGGGGAGTTCAGAGGTATGACAATGATCCCGATTGTCTTGTATACACTTTTCTGAAAAACAAATTACTTTACTTCGTGTGATCCCCACCATGACATTTATACATTTTCTTACTGGCAAATCTTCTGGCATTCTATCTGACATATCTTCTGACATTCTATTTGGCATTCTATCTGGCATATCTTCTGGCATATGATCTGGCATATCTTCTGGCATATCTTCTGCCATTCTATCTGGCAAATCTTCTGGCATTCTATCTGGCATATCTTCTGGCATTCTATCTGACATATCTTCTGGCATTCATTCTGGCATTCTATCTGGCATATCTTCTGGCATATATTCTGACATATCTTCTGACATTCTATCTGACATATCTTCTGGCATATATTCTGACATATCTTCTGGCATATCTTCTGGCATATCTTCTGGCATATCTTCTGACATATCTATCTGGCATATCTTCTGGCATATTATCTGGCATTCTATCTGGCATATCTTCTGGCATATATTCTGACATATCTTCTGGCATTCTATCTGGCATTCTATCTGGCATTCTATTTGGCATTCTATCTGGCATATCTTCTGGCATATCTATCTGGCATATCTTCTGGCAGATTTTCTGGCATTCTATCTGGCAAATCTTCCTACATGAGGTCCGGCAGGGAACACTTGGCGTGGATACTCGCGGTTGAGGTCCGGCAGGGAACACTGGGCGCGGATGGTCGTGGTTGAGGTCCGGCAGGGAACACTGGGCGTGGATGGTCGTGGTTGAGGTCCGGCAGGGAACACTGGGCGAGGATGGTCGTGGTTGAGGTCCGGCAGAGAACACTGTGGATCGCGGGTCGCAGTTGAGCAAGGACGACGAGGACGACGAGGAGGACGAGGAGGAGGAGGAGAGGAGGACGAGGAGGAGGAGGAGAGGAGGAGGAGAAGGAGGAGGAGGCAACTGACATAAAATCTAACAACCCTCACCTGGCAGGTGGGGAATAACATGGTGCTGCTACAGGGTCTATGTTAAGGGGAATAGGAGCCCAAAAAAGCTACACAGAATCCAAAATGCAGAAGGGTCAATGATTTCTGCCCTCTCGTGGGGTCCCCCCTTCTTGGAGCCAAAAAATATTACAAATCAACAATTCTATAAGGAAACTTTTGTACAAAAAAAGGAAGTTGTATTTTGTTTTTTTTCCAGGATACCCCGATTTTCTTGTATCTACTTTTTTAAAAACAAAATATCACAATGCTGGAACGGGGTCTATGTTAAGGGGAGTTCAGAGGTATGACAATGATCCCGAATTCCTTGTATATACTGTTCTGAAAAACAAATAACATGGTGCTGCTACAGGGTCTATGTTAAGGGGAATAGGAGCCCAAAAAAGCTACACAGAATCCAAAATGCAGAAGTGTCAATGATTTCTGCCCTCTCGTGGGGTCCACCCTTCTTGGAGCCAAAATGTGTTACAAATCAACAATTCTATAAGGAAACTTTTGTACAAAAAAACGGATGTTGTGTTTTGTTTTTTTTTTGGGGCTGCCACGATTTTCTTATATCTACTTGTTTAAAAACAAAATATCAAAGTGCATAGACAAGCCCAATGTTTTGCGTAGAAACCAGTGTGTTGGCCATCTGGCACTTTCTCACCAAGCATTATGCATGCCTCTGGGGAGGCAGAGTAGAGCAGGATATGGTGCCCAGGTGTATGTTAAACACCTAACATGCCAACATCAATGTTCATGTCTCATGCTGCTGGCACTCCTACTCAACGGGAAGACCCATGCTTTGCGGAGAAGCCAGGGTGTTGGCCAACTGGTACTTTTTAATCTACAGTACCGGTAATGTTCAAAAAGAAACAGTATAGAGAAGCCCAATGTTTTGCGTAGAAACCAGTGTGCTGGCCATCTGGCATTTTTGGACCTAGCGTTGAAATGAGTTTACAAGAGCACAGAACAGAAAAACCGAGATCGCCTTTGGGGAGGCTATAGAAAAAAAATGCGCTGCTGAATTTATTGATCGTCGTCGGAGAGTTTTCGGGGCTGGTTTACATAACCCTCTAAGTCGGTGTATGTTAAGAGGAATTGGGTCAATTGCAAAGGATTCAATGATTTTTTTGACACGTTCCGGAGGGTTTATGTTAATAATTTTTTGCAATGTTTACCATGCTTCGCGACTCCAAAAGCGTCATTAACATACACCCTAGACCCAGGGGTAAGGTGTTATCCAATTTTCCTGTTTTTGCACCACAGGAAAAAAAACAAAATACAACTTCCTTTTTTTGTACAAAAGTTTCCTTATAGAATTGTTGATTTGTAACATTTTTTGGCTCCAAGAAGGGGGGACCCCACGAGAGGGCAGAAATCATTGACCCTTCTGCATTTTGGATTCTGTGTAGCTTTTTTGGGCTCCTATTCCCCTTAACATAGACCCTGTAGCAGCACCATGTTATTGTTTTTCAGAACAGTATATACAAGGAATTCGGGATCATTGTCATACCTCTGAACTCCCCTTAACATAGACCCCGTTCATGCATTGTGATATTTTGTTTTTAGAAAAGTAGATGCAAGAAAATCGGGGTATCCTGGAAAAAAACAAAATACAACTTCCTTTTTTTGTACAAAAGTTTCCTTATAGGATTGTTGATTTGTAATATTTTTTGGCTCCAAGAAGGGGGGACCCCACGAGAGGGCAGAAATCATTGACCCTTCTGCATTTTGGATTCTGTGTAGCTTTTTTGGGCTCCTATTCCCCTTAACATAGACCCCGCAGCAGCACCATGTGATTTGTTTTTCAGAAAAGTGTATACAAGACAATCGGGATCATTGTCATACCTCTGAGCTCCCCTTAACATAGACCCCGTTCAAGCACTGTGATATTTTGTTTTTAATAAAATATGTATATAAGAAAATGGGGAGAGCAAAAAAAAAATACTTTACTTCGTGTGATCCCCACCATGACATTTATACATTTTCTTACTGGCAAATCTTCTGGCATTCTATCTGACATATCTTCTGACATTCTATTTGGCATTTGATCTGGCATATCTTCTGGCATTCTATCTGGCATATCTTCTGGCATTCTATCTGGCAAATCTTCTGGCATTCTATCTGGCATATCTTCTGGCATATATTCTGACATATCTTCTGGCATTCTATCTGGCATTCTATCTGCCATTCTATCTGGCATATCTTCTGGCATATCTTCTGGCATATCTATCTGGCATATATTCTGGCATATTTTCTAGCATTCTATCTGGCAAATCTTCTTGCATTCTATCTGGCATATCTTCTGGTATATTATCTGGCAAATCTTCTGGGATTCTATCTGGCATATTTTTTGCATTTATCTGGCAAATCTTCTGGCATTCTAATCTGGCATTCTATCTGGGCAATCTTCTGGCTATATTTGACATATCTTCTGGATTCAATATGGCTTCTATCTGACATATCTTCTAATATATCTGAATAATCTTGGCATTCTTATGGCATTCTATCTGGCATTATCTTCTGGCATCTCTTCTGACATTCTTTCTGCCTCTCTAACATTTCTTCTGCACATCTTTGCCCATATCTTCCATACATGAGGGTCCGGCAGGGAACACTGGGCGCGGATGGTCGTGGTTGAGGTCCGGCAGGGAACACTGGGCGTGGATGGTCGTGGTTGAGGTCCGGCAGGGAACACTGGGCGTGGATGGTCGTGGTTGAGGTCCGGCACGGAACACTGGGCGGGGATGGTCGTGGTTGAGGTCCGGCAGGGAACACTGAGCGTGGATGGTCGTGGTTGAGGTCCGGCAGGGCACACTGGGCGTGGATGGTCGTGGTTGAGGTCCGACAGAGAACACTGTGGATCGCGGGTCGCAGTTGGACGAGGACGACGAGGACGACGAGGACGACAAGGACGACAAGGATGACAAGGAGGACGAGGAGGACGAGGAGGAGAGGAGGAGGAGGAGGACGAGGCAGGAGGCAGGAGGCAGGAGGAGGCAACTGACATAAAATCTAACAACCCTCACCTGGCAGGTGGGGAACAAAACACAACATCTGTTTTTTTGTACAACAGTTTCCTTATAGAATTGTTGATTTGTAACATTTTTTGGCTCCAAGAAGGGGGGACCCCATGAGAGGGCAAAAAACATTGACCCTTCTGCATTTTGGAATCTTTGTAGCTTTTTGGGCTCCTACCCTGCAGCACGGTGTTATTTGTTTATCAGAAAAGTATATACAAGTTCAAGCACTGTGATATTTTGTTTTAAAAAAGTATATATAAGAAAATCGAGGAAGCCCTACGGCAGGGTCTATGTTAAAGTACTGGAAGGTATCATTGCCTAAACATTGAATGGGATAATGGTGATTTTCCTTGGAGGTCAGTTGGCTGGCCAGTCATGCTGGATATGTTATTACGTACCCAGTGCGTGCAAGAATCGGTATTTCTGTCAGGAGGTGACTTGCCACTCACGCGGCGTTCAGGCACTGCCAACATGGCTGCCAAGGTCGCGTGTTTGACCACCAAACGGCTGCGAAGATAAGTTGTTTTTTCCTTAACATGACCCCTTCCAGAGCACCCAATTTTCCTGCAAAATTTTCACCTACTTACACCTCAGATTCTTAACATACTTGCCCGAATCTTAACATACACCTCAAACAAAATTTGCTCATTTTTGAGGTGTACGTTACTATTCAGGAGAGTATATCTACCTACAAAAAACTGGGTGATTCCGTTCGGGCAAATGTTGGTAAATATACCAGCACCATGGAGCATATGGAATATAGTATTATATTGTGAGTAATGGAGTGGGATATACACCCAACTGCTATAGCCATGATGTTCCATCCCATGGCAATCCAAACATGCAGTTTATCATACTCAGTATCAAAAAAAACTACTCTATATACTGGATTGATGACCATGGCGCATTAGATGATATGGAATTGTAACGGATTGTATGTAATCACTTTGGAGGTATTGTCACTTTTTACACCAAAAAACAGGGCCCGCGAAGAGTTTTGGGATATTTGACACCAACCAAGTGCCTTAAGAGGATTTCACCAACAACTTAAATAGAAACCATAGGGTCCCCGTGGAGTCACCAACCATAGGGAACCAGCAACAATCGTCCAATGGGTACAGAATTCCCGGTGTCGCCATGAATGCGCATTTTGTCTCGGTTTTGTTCTGGCTCTATTCATGTCTATTTTTTTCTCTTTTCAGACATGTCTAACCGTCTAACCTTTAATTTGCTCATGTTTCCACTCTCATGTTCAACAGCTGTTACCCGCATTCCACCATCGGCTTCCCCCACCCGCCACGGTTCCGGCCTTGACCACACCATCTGCCAGCACCGTCTCTGCCGTGGGCGCTGGGGTTGGCGCAGCGGGGGCTGCTTTGGTTGGCCCTTTGGCCTCCTCGCGATCCTCGGGGCCATGAAACAAGGCCAAAAACTGAGGCAAAATGGTGGATTGAACAGTACTATGTGCATACAAATAAGACATCTCTGATCATATAACAATGTAATACCAACCTAATCCATAAAAAGTAGTTGAATGTCTCTATATGTATAAATATATCATAATATTACCTAGCACATTGGTCACAAGAAGCATTTCTTAGGGTATAGTTGAACATAATATACCACTTGTTTGGACTTGATTTCCACTTAATGGATGTAACCGGCTTGACACCTGAGGATGTCCCACCAAACTTTGGGGGGACTTTTCCATTTAACGCGGCGATAGACTATAGATTTCAAGCATTCAAGTGGAGATTCGAACATGGCAAAACATGGGCGAATCACCAACAAAGAATGCGCTGCAATTAATGATATTAAGGCAACACACACACACCAAAAAAAAGTGGGGATATGACTGACATTGGTTCATGCTATAAATGGTTAATATAATGACACACACACATTAATGATATTAATGGTTAATATACAGCAGCAAAATTGCCATTGGGGGATATGACTGACAGCACGACAGGATCGGTGAACATTTGTCACTGCCGCTGGGCGTCGAGGTGGGGACTCTACATCCTCAAAGTTTAAAGGTCTAGGGAATCTCCTTGTTCTCTGATCAAAGGGAAACCCATCTCTAATGATCACATCAATATACATCAATCACCTCCATCTGGCAACTATCAAGTTTCTGCTGCAATGTGCAAACCGCAAGTTCGTGGAGGAGCAAGTTGATTGGCTCCTCCCATGGCATGATGATGGCCCCGTGGGTGCTTCTTACACATGGTTGGTGCCCCTAAACCACTGGCTTTTCCTGTTAAACATCACCACTTTTGGAACATCCGCTGGGTTTTCCTGTTAAACATCACCACTTTTGGAAAATCTATATAGTCATTTTTCCATTTTGAGAAACCCAGATGTTTCACCTAAAGAGGTGAGACATCAATTGAAAACTGTTGCTTCGCTCCGCTCGACCGCTTGTAGAATTCTCGAAGTAAGGGAAAACACAGAGATGGTATGGTACGACAAATACCATGTGTGTACGGTTCAAGATTCAAGATTATCAAGCACCACAAAATGGAGTGTTGAATATCATAGACTACATACTGTGGCTGGTTGCAAAATCCTGCACCAGCTGGTAACTATTGGCAACTAGGAGACATTGTAAATAATGGGATTTTAATGGGATGTTTACCATCTACCAACTGGTGCAGTTTTTTCGCAACCATCCACAGTATTTTCTCGATTTTATGGGTCCATTGATCCTGGAATAATTCGACCATAGGAGAAAAAAGATGATAGGCATGTACTGTACATCTGAAGGCTTTCCCACCATTCCCGCTTCCAGGAACCCATACCCCCCAGCGGTGTACACATTGACCCTTCCATGACCGACTTCGGCACCTTTCGGACTCCAGAAGTCTGGAGGAAACCAGCCCTGCGCGGTGTGGCAGGTCGGATTGCAACGTCCGAAAGACCAGGCTAGCACCGTTCGTGTATTCGTGTTCAAAACATGGCCAATCTTAGATGCTCAGCTTTTTTTTCTTTTCCGGATCGTCTACGGTAACCTTCACATTACATATTCCATGATATTTAAAGCACAAGAAAGTATCCTAACCCCCAAATATGTTTTCTCAAACAAGATTACCCTCTGGTAATTTAACAGTTCGCTATTGAAAATGGCCCAGTCGAAATAGTGGTCATTTTCCCATGAAAATAGCATGGTGGATCTTTCCAGTTCGTTTCTTGGTTCACGTTTAAACCAGAGGGTAAAACATGGTAAAACCACCATTTTCCTATGGTTTTCCTATGGTTTTCCACAACTTCCTATGGTAAAATCCCAGGATTTCTGGTTGCTGCGACATCTGCGACAACCGTTCCCATCTGCTCTCCTCCTGGTCGGACTTGAGCACACCGTAGGCCCAACCCGCCGCTTCTTTGGCTTTAAAAACTCCCAGCTCCTGTGCGCGAAATGGGAGATGGAGTCAGATGGAGATCAATCACACCCATAGGATCCATGTATGGTATATATGCTAACATTTGGGGTATATTGATGGTAAATGTTACCATATATACCATACATGGATCCTATGGGATATGGTTCAGAATACATTGAACTATTGGATTCCAATTGATTTCCATCAACTATTGATCAACTATTGATCAATCACCATCCCTTCAATGGATTTCCAATCTATTGGAAATATTCTCTATTTCATCATAAACAATTCCCCAATTGTTTCATGATGGAAATTTGCCAATTCATCTTATATTCATCATATATCTCCATAGAAAGTTGCCTATAATTATCAGCTTTTCTTTTGGCTTTAAAATTCCACCTTAATTGTTTCTGCAATCCACCGGACGCTGGGCACTCCTCCCCTTCTTTGAAGCTCAGGTATTCGGGCCCGAAACTGGTCCCATCCTCGGTGGGGATGGGGGGATGGATAGCTGGTTGGTGATCATCAAAATTCAACCCTCCTAGTGAATATAATAATATGAGTCACTTGGCATCATCTCTTCTATGACACGTAAAATGATGTAACATGTACATGTGGTAACTGTTTGGAGTGACAAATAGCTTTTGTCATTGGACAGTCATACCATCATCTATTTGTTTGGGGTAAACCTTTCGAACCATACCCATGTGGGAGATGAAGCAACAAAACAACGCAATTGAAGAATGGAAATTGTAGACTTCAACATAGTTCAGCAACACAAATGGAACGTTGATACGTTGATGATTATACCGTTGAATCGACGATCCAGTATCAGCCAACCGACAAAATCTGCCAAAGACTTCCCCCACTCTGGAAGCTTCGGAAGCTTCTGCTCCTGACGGGAACACTTAAGCGGAGGTTTCCTAAGTCATGGGGATATCCCAAGTTATCATCCTACTCATTAATGGTTGTGATCCATGGGAAACCAATGGTTTGGGGTATCCATATTTCAGGAAACCACCACTTGACAAACTGACGTGTGAAGGAACGAAGTGTCTTCTGGACATTTGTGAGTTGATTTGTTGAACATCTGACAAGATTCCCTTGATGATATCTGGATCTTTTTAATATACACAACGTTGTCATCGAGGCGCTCACATTTTTATGTTGAACCGCATAATTTGTTGGAGGAATAGTGTTGTTTCCATTATTTAAGCGTTGTAGGAATTCATAAATCATGGCCAAGCTTAGATAGCTGAGCATAGCTGGTTATATAGTATGCATCCCCATTCCCAGGTTTCAAACATCCACATAAATCTAGGTACAGCATATTCTCATTGTTGGTGTTCAAGCTCATACTGTGGGCAAGCAGCAAAGTCTGGCTAAGTCTGGCTCTTCTCGTGTCGGACTTTTTGGATGATGTTTTCCAACGTTCCAAAACATAGAGATTCAGCTCGGCAGTCGTCTTTTTAGTTTCAAGACCTCCAAAAAAACGGCTGGTTTGGCAAATGATGTTCCTTTTCAATAGAGTTCCTCGTTTTGTTCTCTATGATCATACCCAACAGTACAGTGATAGCCATTTGGGTTCTATTTTTTCGGGGGTTCATGTTCCTTGCGCCGTCACAAACCATTTCCCAACTGCCTCCAACAGCGGCAGTGCGCCCGCCCCAAGTGGAGCCATGGCGATGACGACAAAAAAAGTTGCTGAGTCGAGGGATGAAGGGTGGAAAACCATGTTGGGTTCTGCTGGGTTTATGATTTCCATGATTTTCTCATGATGTTTCAAACATGTTCAAATTAGATATTGACGCTATGGAATATGATTGACATTGATTGACAACAATCATGTCATGACCATGACATACCATGGCAAGCTTAGGGATCTCGGCCCATCGTCCAGGAGGACTCCAGGAATTGCTTCCGGTGGCCACTTGCGAAGGACATGGCCAGAGTGAGTGGTCTGCTATCGCTTGTAAAGGTTTGTACTTCCATGCTATGCGTAAAAATAGGATATCGGTAGGGAAGTCCCCTATTGGTTGTGAAGGTTTTCACACAAATTTGAAGATCCCAAGTCCACTCCCTACTACTTTTGTCTGCTGCTGATTTTGTCGGTTACTCACACGGCCTAAAAAAGTGCATTCATACCCATAAAGATTTGTCTCATCATAGCTACTAATAGATATCGGTAGATACTCTGCCCCAAAAAAACTCCATGAATCTACCCTCTGGTAAACGTTTACATAACTATGGAAAATCACCATTTTTTTAATGGGAAAACTCACTATAAATGGCCATTTTCAATAGCTATGTTAGTTTACCGGAGGGTACCATTAATCAAGGGTCTACCCACTTTCCAGTTGATCCAGTTGCCCCAAAGCTCCAACCCTTTTCCACTTAGCAAGTCGACACACACCGGTCCCCAGTCGCACATGGGGCCCTTCGGACCAGGGTGGAGTTGGCCAAAGCGGCGCGAGTCTCTGAATAACTTGTGACACAGAAACCTACAACTGGCCTTAAACTCATTGGGCCAGGTCTCAGAATTGCCACTTTGTCATCTCCAGATATGTTAAATCTTCGTTGTTTTTCACATGGGGCATACAAACAAAAAAAACTCCAAAAACGGCGATTTTAAGCATGGGATCCAGCTTGATTCGTATTGAATTATGGTCCAAATTTTGAGACCTCGAAATGGAACATCAACGAAACGCGGCGGCGGCCGTTTAACGCACGGGCTTCCGTCTTCGAAGCCGACCGACCGACCCTACACAGACCGCGCTACCGGGCATCCGTGGCACTTCATGGGCCAACTGAATTGGAGCTGCACTTTGCTTGTGGATTAAAAAACATACCAGCAACGGCAGCGAATAAAGTCTGGAAGTATGATAGATATTGTTTTTTCGTTTCCATGAAAATTGTGTGTGTGTGTGCTTTTTTGATCTTTTTTGAAGGGATCTGTTGTTTTTATTGACATCTTCCATCCAATTTTTGCATCTGAGTCCGACCATATCCCCAGAAAATGGTGGTTTTAACATGCGAAAATAAACGCCCCCCAGAGGTATCCTGGGTAGCTCAGAGGGAACCTGGCGGTCGGCGGAAATGTGGTCATTTTTTTACGGTAACAAATGGTGATTTTTAAAAAAGCCTCTGGTAATCTAAGATATGGGGATGGGTCAAAACCTTGTACCCCTGTAGTTCACATCAAAATAGCTGGGTTAAAATGGATGTTCATCCCAGTAAAAATGGTATTAATAGGTATTGATCCATACCCATATGGAAAATCAGCATGTTTTTTTTGGTGCATTTTTTTTTTTGAACTTGTCAAACATCACAAAGGGCCATTTTCCATGGCTGTCCAAGGATTTCTGGGGGGCATGATGTTGTCCAGGCAAAAACTCGGAACACAACATGGAAGCCTCAAAACACAAGAACAACAAACTTAAGACAAACATAGACAAACGTTCAAACAACATTGGACATAACACCTGGAACTCAGAACTTAAAAACCCAACATATCCATGAATCACCAAAAGATCATTAATGTCATGACTCAAAAAAAAAAACACCGTGACTCCATTCTCAGCCTGCCTCAGTCTCGCTCTTCATCCTGGCTGCTCCGGCTGCTGAGTCCCGATGATGCGCTGGAACCTGCGTTCAGCAGCCAGGGGAAAAATATGGTGGTCTAATGGTGGTTTTTGAATGTGATTCAATTGGCATTTCATGGTAATGTATATGGTTATGTATGGTTATGTTTAACACCAAACAACAATTGGAGGTGTCTAGTTATTGTGGTTATATAAGATGATAATCGTTAAATCTGGATGTTAAACCAGTCATTAATGAGGAATGGGGGATGGGACTATTGATAATTTGTTAATAGTTGTGATGGGTCATTTCCCCATTCCCTACTAAGAAAAACAGGGGGAAACAATCAAATAAAGGTTTCGTCTTTTATCAGCAAAAGAACAAAAACGGAGGACAATATTTTAAAGAAACTGGAGCCACCAAACATTGGGTGTGGGTGGGCTAAACGTGCAACATCAAACAAACATGAGGCAAATTGATGAAACAACCGGAGGGAAAAATGAAACATACATTTCATGAACCAAAGAAAGGAGCATCTTCAGCCCAAAGTGGAAGCAGGCGAGTCATGTTCCAGGGTTTTGACTCTGAAACATCTGTACTTTTTTTTTGGCAACCTGACCTGGCAATACGGTTTTTGGCGATGTAAGGATCAACGCACAAACAGGCACAAATATGTTTCACAAGTTCATACATGTGTCATGTTCAACGACAGAGGCTATCCTGGTATGTTGAGTCAGCAGAAGTGAAATACGCTGTCTATTCGGATGATTGTTGGTAGCTTAAAAATCCACCCTAAGGACTATGACGACTATGACGTCCTCTGCCCCTTTATGTCCCAGCTATGAACCGGAAACTTCTGCCTTGATCTTGATGGTATTTTCGGAATGTTGAAAGATTGCATGACCAAACCCAAGCTACAGAGCTTTGCATCAAAATTGAACTGTTTCAACAACTAAAATTAAAAAGCCATCTCTGTTATCAAATGCCAGTGTTCTGGCCCTGAACATCCCAAGGAGGAGCTCGCTATCTCAAGCCGGTCAAGCCCCTAATAAATGGGAACCCACTCTATATCTACATCATTCTACATATTCTACATCCAAAAACATTGTCTCTTATGTCCGGAAATCATTGCCACAATCATTGAGGGGTTTGAGGTTTCCAAGGTGGTAACAAAAAAACTAAACCCTCTGGTAATTTGTTACGGTTTGCTATCGAAAATGATCATTGAGTTCGTTGATTTACTATTGTAAATGGTGATTTTCCATAGCAGAGCAAACTGTTAGTTTACCAGAGGGTAAATTGCTTCCCACAGTTTCTCCATGACTCCGCCTTTTGAAGAGGTTCCCAGTCGGCTTTCGTTTTGGTTCCTGGGCCACTGGGCAGCCACCAGCTGTATACCTCATGTAACATAGAAGTAGCCCCCATTTTAGGACACCTCCATGTGAAAATATTGGACTTCTAACACCAACAATCCATATTAATGGAATGTGATATATATATATACATAATGAAATATATATACTTATGATGGATATATATATATATTAATATTAGGGGTTTGATTGAAAATGGAATACCCAAAAAAAAATCCATTGAATTCATTGGTTCATCATCATCATCCTTAAACGTCCATGTGGGTATAGCCCATTGACACACCAGCAACAAACATTAGGATTGACCAGCATGAAGGAAAATCGTCGGGAAAGGCACTGCATATAATGTTCAGATGTGTGTATACCTATCTCAAAGTGCATATTACCATATATTAGCTAAATAATCCTAGATGTGTATATATATATATGTGTCATATTAATTACTCCATATATATATAACGTTTGTTTTAAATCATCCATTCTTGGGGATTGTCCATTCAGCAGCTATTGAATAGAAATGTGGAACCCCCCAGAGCCGTGAGTCTTGCCCATCTTCTTCACTGCCCTGGTCAGGATCTTCTCCATCCTTTCGATGCGGCAGTCCTGGCTGAAACCGCGTCGTGTTGCCACATGGCCACGGGGAAACATGGGGAAACATAGCGGAAACATGGAAAACACTGAAAAAGAACATGAACAAAATATGGGAAACAAACAACAGCTACTTATATATATATTTATATTTATATATATGATATGATATGTTAGATCGATATAAATCCTTTTGATGATTAGCTTGATTCGCTAGTGGATAATATCTTTACAAAACGGAACTGAGATCCATACCTGACCAACGATATCCCGCCGGCAAAAAATCATCATTTTCCCAGTGGAAAAACAGCTCCGACCTCGTCATATTCTTGCTCCTGTCGCATCAAGATGAAGCCCCGGCTGATATGCATAAAATCACGGATTTAATGGGCATTTCATGGGATATATCCCAACAATTCCCAACATTTATAGGGAATTATATTGTTTCATGTTGGTTAATGGAAATTGAGCGGGCAACTCAACCAACATGAAGCAATTTTCTAACCTTCCTGCCGTCGGGTTCCCGTCTTTTCGTAGCTCCAACTGGCTCCCAATGGCTAATCAGGATTATGGATAGTTAATGATAATTACCCATAGCATATCGACTATTATTGGATTGTATAACCATAAACAGTAATTATCCATATTCCCGACTCCCAATGATTGTATTATTGGATTAGTAATGATAAACACTCCCGCATAACCACTGGATTCTATGGCATTTGCACATCCCTATCTGCAAATGTCATATCAGTTGTTCACGAAATCGGTAGATCTTCAGTGCCATGCCATCAACGAAATGGCACTATTTGGCACTTAGCATGACTTAGCATCTATAAATCCGAAGAAGCAATCGTAGTCCAAGGACACCTTAAACTTAGCAAACACCAAAGTTGGAAGGTGACATCAATACGAAAAAATGCCAAGAATATCACTTGGAACAGAAACAAACATACCCTCTGGTAAACAAACATAGCTATTGAAAATGGTCATAGAAATAGTGGATTTTCCCATTATTATCCCATTAAAAATGGTGGATCTTTCCATAGTTTTTTGTAACGTTTACCAGGCCGGGTATCTGACGGACCCCGAACAACATCTTTCACTCGGCGCCCTCGGCTGCCTCCGGCCAGGGCATGGTCGCAGCAGTGGAGCCTCCGTATCTCTTGATGCTATCAACCTGAGCGTAGCAAGGATTGGGCACCAGGTTACCGGTTGGGCACCAGGAATGGACGAACTGGAACTTGAGAATCACATGGAATCTCCCTTAAAATGGTGAGAATGATGAGATCAGAAAATATCAGAAATCTGCTTCGTGATTGGGGTAGCATTCTGTGGTGCTTCGAAAAACGGTCATGGAAGCATCTTTCATCAGGAGCCCATCCGAACAAGAGACCTGGCAAAACTCCAAAGCTATTTCCACAAATACATCAGCTACCCCTGCAGAGAATCATCATGGGATGTCCACACATCATGGGTATATATTGACATATATCTGGGTAAATGGAATCATATTTCACTAATCTGAATTAAGGCCATAAAAGGGGATGCTTTCCCTTACTAACCATGATTCCAGATATATTAACCCATATTAACCCATATTGACCCTATATGAATGGTGATGACCATCCCATTGAACTTGACCAATCTGATGGTCCCCTCGGATTGACCAGTCCTCAGGTCCCCGTACGTTCGTCGGATTGAGATTGGCCGGTTCAAGGAGTTGCATACCTCCCGCCAAACCAACGTCGCCTCGGGTTGTCACGTTGGATCCAGTGCAAGGCTGGACATGACTATCATGACTTGTGAGTTTTCTTGGGATGCTATAACAATGACGTGGTGTGTATATATATAATGTCAATATAGTATCTTCCTAGAAATCGAGGCACCAACATATCCCGAATTGAACTTACACTTGGCGCTCCCGTATTTGCAGGGGAATTTTGTCTCTTGATTGGGGGTTGAAGGTAGTGGACCCTGCGCTACTGGTCGCGAAGGAGTGCAAATTTGGAATTTGAAGACGGGAGAGCGACAACAAACGGAGGGTGTACCCTCCGGTAATCAAACGTGGCAAGGGAAATCCCCTATAAATCTTATAAATGGATATCATACTATATAAATGGAGGCTTTGATGGGAAAATAATCGAACTAAATGGGGCAATTTTGCAACGTTTCGGGTTCTAGTGGACTCCAGTCGCCCGGGTTGCTGCAACAAGTGATGAAGTGATGCTGAACGTGACATTTGACAGTAGCCATGTAGCCACTGGTTGGTGGTTTCAACCAACCCCTCTGAAAAATCATGGAGTTCGTGGGTTGGGATGATGACATTCCCAATATATGGAAAAATAAAAGTCATGTTCCAAACCACCAACCAGGCCATGTAGCCATGTAGCCATTTAAAGTAACACCGTTTTGTCCCAACAGTACAGGCAACTTTGTTGTTCATGGAGACATGGAACATCCTCCGAGAATAAGAACTGCATCACTGCTGCAAATTCTGCCTAGAGCACCTACCACCCCACCTGTCGATTCGGAAAAATCACCTGGCCTTCATTGAACTCCATGCGCTCTTCGAAGTTCAATTTATCCTGGGCAGGGGAACTGGCAAACAACCACGACCAGTTTGGGACAGCTACGGAAAGGCATCAGCTGGAACTGCGTCAGGAATCCAAAGAGACTCTAGCTCTAACATGCAACCATGTGTTTATTCATCTTGCTTTCGGACCAAACAACCACATAATGGTAGACATTCATATTCGGAAATAGTAATTCCTCCCCATGTAAATATCCCATCTGGTTATTTAACTTAGCCATGGAAAATCACCATTTTAATAGGTAAACCATCTATTTCTATGGGTCATTTCCCATGGCTATGTTAGTCATAACCAGAGGGTATCTGATACAAATACACAACAAACGGAATCATATTTTGACTTTTGGCTTCACCAGTTTTGATCCCAAAGCCACAAAAACCCTCTGGCAGACTTCTGCCAGTTTGGAAGGTGATGAAAACTATTCACCTGCTAAATACACTCCTCCAAGTCATGTCCAATTTATTGCAGTTTCAACGAGAGAATGATGATTCTGGAGCACTTTTAGTACTTCACTCAGCTGAAATACAGCTATTTTGGGGTAGTTACACACTCCTACTAGTCATCGTTGCACTGAGGTTTCAGTGAGACCGTTACAATTTATTCCAAGGATTGACTGCTTAAGCATTAAAACAGGAGCTATTCCAGTTTCAAACAAAAGTTCTATTTCCCAACATAGCAATTAACAGCATTAACATAACTTCCATTAACTGTGTTTGGAACACTTTGGAACTATATTTACTACTGACAAATCCTAACAGTTACCTTCTCTGTCATCAAACATGGCCTGCTGGACGGGTCCCCATTTGGATGATTTTCCGAAGCAAACCTCCATGGCTAGTTCGGTGATGTTACCATATTTTCATATTTTATCATATATTACCAGATTTTCCTATGATTTTCCTATGATTTTCCTATGATTTTCCCATGACTTTCGTTTGGGGATTTGGATGGATTTGGGATTTCCCAGCGGGATTTGCCACGTTTGAGGGTCCACCGTAAAGCGTGTCAAGTTCCCACATCAGCCAGGCTTCGGCAAACTTGCGCCATCGCCGATGAGAAATGGATGCAACCCTCAGGGTGGGTTGTTGGTTGACCGAGGCACTCAGCATGAGTCCAAAATCTCGCAAAGGGATAGGACATTTACCAGCAAATATGGGGGGTTATCAACATGGGAATGAATTAAGCAAAGACACATGCAAATGCGAGGTTTCATCAACATGAATCAATCAACATTTTGATGGACTGATCAAGCACAGTAACATCATTTTCGATGCTAAGGGACGTGTACAACGTGATCTTGCCTGAAGCCGAAGACGCAACGGCTTTCGCTTAAAAATCATGAGGGAACACTACGAAGGGACTACTAATCTGGGGTGGTATACACTAAATAGATGGGTATATGATGGTATATGAAGCATACTCAAGCAACATTGCTTTTTCGGTGTCCCAACTAGTGGCTTGCAGAGTGAATCACATCATGAACACAGAGTTCATCGTCAAAACGGGAAACCCACAAACATCATCCGGGGATTAGTAAAATTAGACCCATTTTTGTTGATGCAATCCCCAAGTATCCGAGTATAGTCATAATCCTACAGTATACAGTGATTGCATAATCATTGTATATTGTAGATTGTAATTTATATATAACATATTGTATATAGTATTGCGTATTATATTATATTAGAATATTATATGTGTACCAGAGGGTATATCCCATTGATATCCCATCTCATTGAATGACTATAAAGTTCCATGAAATCCTGATAAATCCCATGATTTTCCATCGTTTTTTGTAGGTAATATACTCATATAACCTCTACATTTTAGAACGGTCGTAGCTGAAATTGTTCATCCACAGCCTCGATTGAGGCGAGCGAAGCCCACCATGTCCTCAGACGCGAACAGCGCCATGGCGCCATGGCGCCATGGCTGGCGGCTGTTGAAACAGCGCGGCTTCAAACAGCAAAAAACGCGACATGATGGAGAAATGGTGCATAAATGGTCGATAAATGGTGGATAAATGTGGATTGTATGGGATTTTACTGACAAAACTTGTGCTTTACCTAGCTGGCTTCACATCAATATGAAGGGAAAACCAACATTTTTCACAGCGGCTGGGTACACCTACAACCATGAACAGGTTACTGTCCATGATATGGGGGCTGAGAGAAAGTTGTTGTGTGGAAGATTTGCGGCAAGAATTTGGGCAACAATTCATTATGAAAAACAGGATGCTTTCTTAGGGGGGCTACCACCAAACCAGGTGTTGATTGATGAAACCAGACTGCGAGAACAGGTTAATCATGACATGGCCAAAGTCAGATGCCCTTCGAAACGCGATTCTTTATATAGTTGGTTGGTACATATTACATATCCCCATGTATGGCAAACACATGTATCATACACAGATAGCATCAACGTGCCCATGCCATGGGTCATTAAATGTCCCCATTGAACATCACCCAACCATTAGATTCCATTAGGTATATGGTCTATAATGGCTACTATAAGGTGATGTCCAATATTCCCAAAATGGGACATTTACCAACCCCTGCATGCTGTGGAGCTTTATCCAAGAAACTTCGAAGATGGCTTGGTATGCACTGTTCAACTGTGCCACCAAGAGATTCAGCAGGAACACCTGAGGCTTCAATCCGAATCCGGCCAAGGTTGTACCTGGAACACCAGTTCCAACCAGAAACAACTGATTCTTTTCCACTGAAGAATCCCTGCCAAATTCTTGGAACTGCGGAAAGCGCCATAGCTATAGTTCTGGTGCCACAGTAGGACAGAAATCCTTTGATCATTTTTGGTTCACGCCTGGTGATCCCTGACGACAAGAAAACTAAGGCTCAGACCAAGGAAATCAGGATGAAAATGCCTCAGCAATCCCAAGTGTCTTGCTTGGATGTGGGGATTGCTGAGTGTTTGTTCAACCAACGGGAAGTGAAAGCTATCCAACAAAACTTGTGTTTTAATCCCATAAGCAGATGTTGCGATAGACCTGCTCTGGCATAAATCGATCACCAACATGTTCCTTTCGAAATCCCATCTCCAAACTCTTCTATCCAGCTATTGGGGTACCTCCATTCTAAGAAACCTCCGATTAACTACATTGTATATCCCATCTAAATCCATTTCATCGTACAGTATATGTATATATGTATATATATATAGTATATTATAGTATATAAAATTATACAAAATGATAGCAAACAATTGTATATATTATAATTATATAAATAAATAAATAAACAAATAAATAAATAAATATAAATTAATTAATTAATAAATATATCATTGTATATCCCATTGAGAATGGATTTTTCGGGGAATCCATCCCTTACCATCCATTCTGGTAATTTGTCCCATCACTGGATGATTTCGATTCGATTTTCGGTCGTATTAAACTGGGCGCCAGGGGACTCACTGCGGCCATCACGATTCGCATTTGCTGCAGCTGTTCAAAGCGACTGCTAGGGTAGAGTCCCAAGACCATTTCCTTAGGAAAATGGAATTCGGGGGAATGTTTGTTAATGGGAAGGGAAAGCATCCGAAATGGGGGACTTGACCATCCTGGACGTACCATTTTTTAAAGCATTTAACCATCCATTGGTCGAGGTAGGTCCCTGACAGTCGACATGATCAAGATACATGGCGAGTTTGAAAAGTCCAAAGGTCAAATACGTCACCACAATACGGGAGGGATAGTCCCGCAATCACTGTTTTTTCTGAGATTTTGATCGATTTTGTTGATGACATCTTCCAGCAGTTTTCCAAAATCTGGACATTTTTAATCATTTTTACATGTTTAAACCTCAAAAAACTGGTCCTTTGGCTGGTCATAACGTGTTACATCATGCTATACCTCCTGGCTGGTCCACCACCTGGGATTTCACCGAGGCACTGAGAGCGACAGCATGGCACGATCCGCGCGGCTGAAATCTTCGAAGGTCTCTTGGAGCCTCCGTGTCACCGAAGGGAAACCATTCAATGCTTGGAGATGCAGAAGGGTGTGGATCAATATCGATATGGATAGATATGGATATGGTACTGTTAATATATGTTAATATGGATCATGTCAAATATGAGATATATCATAATAATCATGTTTAATTGCTAATATATGGGTGTAGATACTATGGATCTTAGTATATCATAGTATATCATATTAATAATTTATCAGGATAAACACTGGATCTGGGTAAATGATATCATGATATCTTACATTGATATGTATATATATATATTACGGATTCACATGGTTTATCTAAAGAAACATGGGTTGATACGGGTATATATTATGGGTATAGTAAGCAACTGTGTCTAATCCGTTGGTATATACTTACAATTGTAACAATGACGGTTCCCACTCAACAGAGTTGGACCAAAAAATCATGGGGTTGGTAGGAAAATATCTCTGAGAAATCAAGGTTTCACCAGTCAAGTATAGGGGGTTCCTGAAAGAAACAGCATCAAATATTTTGGGGATTCGGTGATATAAGGCATATGCACCCCTATCAGTCCCAGAGGACTTATGAAACCTAATGAAGCAGAGTTGGGCTTTACAAAAATCAATGAGGCTTCTCAAGGAGCCTTGAAACCATCAAACAAATTCAATTCAAATTCAATTCATTGATTTGGCTTGATGGTTTGTGAAAGGCCTTAGGAACAAATCAATTCAAATTCAATTCATCAAGGCTAATGAACCACTGTTAAGGCAGAAAAAAACATGGCTTGTGAAAGCCCTGGTATTGTGGGTCGACCTGCTGGGTTAACACTTGGGTACCGGACTTACCAAATTCGTCATATTTTAGTACCAACCAACCATATTATGTAATTCTATATTCTTAAACCATATTAAAGCAAACCAATTCTTCATTAAGTAAAATTAATCATATTGAACTGTGTTGAACAATATTGAACCAATTAAACCATACTCGACCATATTGAATCATCCGTTCGTATTCCTCTCTTCCAAACTCTCAACCGCAAACCGCTTCCTAGGTGCGTGCAAACGGAGGTTGCAAAGGCCACGATAAGGAAAACGATGGCCAGCAAGAAGAGGACCAACCTTGTGGACGTGTGGTGAAGGGCACATGTTATATGTGCAAATATGATATACGGATACAACCGACAAATTGGGGATATGGATCAACAGGAACCTGAATGCTCAATATGTTTTTGTAACCAACAAACTCAGTGTCTTTTTCTATTCAGAACATAGCAATGCATAGTCAAAGGAAGTTTAGGGGGAGAAACTTCCGTGTTACGGACTTTTAGAATGTCAGGGAAAGAGTTAGTCAAAGAAAGAGGTAGCAAAGAAAGAGTTCGTCAGGGAAAGAGTTAGTCAAAGAAAGAGGTAGCAAAGAAAGAGTTCGTCAGGGAAAGAGTTAGTCAAAGAAAGAGTTAGTCAAAGAAGAGTTAGTCAAAGAAAGAAGAAAGAGTTAGTCAAAGAAAGAGTTAGTCAAAGGGAAAGAGTTAGTTAGCAAAGAAAGAGTTCGTCAGGGAAAGAGTTAGTAGTCAAAGAAAGAGGTAGCAAAGAAAGAGTTCGTCAGGGAAAGAGTTAGTCAAAGAAAGAGGTAGCAAAGAAAGAGTTCGTCACAGAAAGAGTTAGCAAAGAAAGAGTTCGTCAGGGAAAGAGTTAGTTAAAGAAAGAGTTAGTCAAAGAAACAGTTAGTCAGGGAAAGAGTTAGTCAAGGGAAAGAGTTAGTCATAGAGGTAGTCAAAGAAAGAGTTAGTCAGGGAAAGAGTTAGTCAAAGAAAGAGATAGTGAGGGAAAGAGTTAGTCACAGAAAGAGTTAGCAAATTGTTCCCTCACTGTAAATGGGATTGCAGTGGTGCTGGTGGAGGAGTTGCCGATGGAGTTTTGAGGAAGTCTCGCACGAAATGCGTTTTTGAGAGATAGCAGATGCACGAAACCCTATGAAACGCCGATGATCTACCTCTGCGGTGCGACGGGTGCGAGACGGTCTCGTGTGTGGTCGGATCATGGTCGGATATTCTCGGATCATTCTCGGATCGGTTCCGCATTGTAAATGGGGTGTCACCTGTGTTTCGTGCATTTGTGGTCGACAGAATTCCATTGTGATTTGCAACTGTTGGGATTGCAAGTGGTGCTGGTGGATGAGTTGCCGATGGAATTCCATTGTGATTTGCAACTCTAGGATCGTTCCCTCACTGTAAATGGGATTGCAAGTGGTGCTGGTGGAGGAGTTGCCGATGGAGTTTTGGAGGAAGTCTCGCACGAAATGCGTTTTTGAGAGATAGCAGATGCACGAAAGCCTATGTTTTTCCATACAAAGTCCGTCCCTGAACCTCGATGATCTACCTCTGCGGTGCGACGGGTGCGAGACGGTCTCGTGTGTGGTCGGATCATGGTCGGATATGCTCGGATCATGGTCGGATCGGTTCCGCATTGTAAATGGGGTTTCAACTGTTTTTCGTGCATGTGTGGTCGACAGAATTCCATTGTGATTTGCAACTGTAGGATCGTTCCCGCAATGTAGATGGGATTGCAAGTGGTGCTGGTGGATGAGTTGCTGATGGAATTCCATTGTGATTTGCAACTCTAGGATCGTTCCCTCACTGTAAATGGGATTGCAAGTGGTGCTGGTGGATGAGTTGCAGATGGAATTCCATTGTGATTTGCAACTGTAGGATCGTTCCCGCATTGTAAATGGGGTTGCAAGTGGTGCTGGTGGATGAGTTGCCGATGGAATTCCATTCTGATTTGCAACTCTAGGATCGTTCCCGCAATGTAAATGGGATTGCAAGTGGTGCTGGTGGATGAGTAGCCGATGGAATTCCATTCTGCTTTGCAATTGTAGGATCGTTCCCGCAGTGTAAATGGCTGCGTCAAGGTTGCTTCGTGCTGTGGCTGCATTCGTAATACTATTGTCTTTTGCAGCTGGATCTCGTAAATCGTACTGGAGTGGCTGCATGAAGGCTGCCACAGTGATTTGTCAGCAGATTTTCTCCATTTTGGCGCTAGTGATTTTCCTTCTAAAAATCCTTTTAAAAAATGCTTCAAAATCGTCTTTTTTTCGCTCTGGCGTCGAGATCCGGTTTTGGAGCTACAATTTCCGACGCCGTTGCGCGTAGTTCTATTGTGTTTTGGAACTCAAGCTCTGCAGATCGCATTGTAATGGCTGCGTCAAGGTTGCTGCGTGCTGTGGCTGCATTCGTAATACTATTGTCTTTTGCAGCTGGATCTCGTAAATCGTATTGGAGTTGCTGCATGAAGGCTGCGACAGTGATTTGTCAGCAGATTTTCTCCATTTTGGCGCTAGTGATTTTCCTTCTAAAAATCCTTTTAAAAAGTGCTTCAAAATCGTCTTGTTTTCGCTCTGGCGTCGAGATCCGGTTTTGGAGCTACAATTTCTGACGCCGTTGCGCGTAGTTCTATTGTGTTTTGCAACTCAGTCTCTGCAGATCGCATTGTAATGGCTGCGTCAAGGTTGCTTCGTGCTGTGGCTGCATTCGTAATACTATTGTCTTTTGCAGCTGGATCTCGTAAATCGTCTTGGAGTGGCTGCATGAAGGCTGCGACATGGATTTGTTAGCAGATTTTCTCCATTTTGGCGCTAGTGATTTTCCTTCTAAAAATCCTTTTAAAAAGTGCTTCAAAATCGTCTTTTTTCGCTCTGGCGTCGAGATCCGGTTTTGGAGCTACAATTTCCGACGCCGTTGTGCGTAGTTCTATTGTGTTTTGCAACTCAGTCTCTGCAGATCGCATTGTAATGGCTGCGTCAAGGTTGCTTCGTGCTGTGGCTGCATTGGTAATACTATTGTCTTTTGCAGCTGGATCTCGGAAATCGTCTTGGAGTGGCTGCATGAAGGCTGCGAAATGGATTTGTTAGCAGATTTTCTCCATTTTGGCACTAGTGTTTTTTTTGGTTGGACGTACGTTTAGAGCAGTGTGAAGTGTGGGGCGTGAAGAGTGCAGTGTGAAGTGTGAAGTGGGAAGTGCGAAGTGTCAAGTGTGGAATGTGAAGTGTGGAGTGTGAAGTTTAAGTTTGGAGTGCCAAGAGCGCAGTGTGAAGTGTAAAGTGTGAAGTGTGAAGTGTGAGGCTTGGAGTGTGAAGGAAGCAGTGAGAAGTGAGAAGTGTGAAGTGTGGAGTGTGAAGTTTGAAGTTTGGAGTGGTGGAGTGGCAGTTTCAGTTTGAGTGCTAGACGCAGTGTGAAAGTGTGAAGTGTGAAGTGTGAGGTTTGGAGTGTTGACGGAAGCATGATAATTGAGAAGTGTGAAGTGTGAGTGAATGTGGGTGTGAAAGTGAGAAGTGAGAAGTGTGAAGTGTGGACTGTGAAGTGTGAAATGTGGAGTGTGAAGTGCGACGTGAGAAGTGTGAAGTGTGGAGTTTGGAGTGGGAAGGAAGCAGTGAGAAGTGAGAAGTGTGAAGTGTGGACTGTGAAGTGTGAAGTGCGAAGTGAGAAGTGTGAAGTGTGGAGTTTGGAGTGGGAAGGAAGCAGTGAGAAGTGAGAAGTGTGAAGTGTGGACTGTGAAGTGTGAAGTGTGAGTGAAGTGTGGAGTGTGAAGTGCGAAGTGAGAAGTGTAAGTGTGGATTTGGAGTGTGGAAGTTTGGAGTCGGAAGGAAAAGCAGTGAGAAGTGCAGAATGTTTGAATGTGGCTGTGAAATGTGGAGTGTGAAGTGCGACGTGAGAAGTGTGAAGTGTGAAGTTTGGAGTGTGAAGGAAGCAGTGAGAAGTGAGAAGTGTGGAGTGTGAAGTGCGAAGTGAGAAGTGTGAAGTGTGAAGTGTGAAGTTTGGAGTGTGAAGGAAGCAGTGAGAAGTGAGAAGTGTGAAATGTGGAGTGTGAAGTGTGAAGTCTGAAGTGAGAAGTGTGGACTGTGAAGTGTGAAGTGTGAAGTGTGGACTGTGAAGTGTGAAGTGTGAGGTGTGGACTGTGAAGTGTGAAGTGTGCAGTGTGAAGTGTGGAGTGTGAAGTGTGAAGTGTGAGGTTTGGAGTGTGAAGGAACAGTGAGAAGTGAGAAAGTGTGGAGTGGTGAAGTGTGGAGTGTGAAGTTTGAAGTTTGGAGTGCGAAGAGTGCAGTGTGCAGTGTGAGGTGTGGAGTGTCGAGGGAAGGACACGGTCGGGACAGGTTGTCTTTGAACTATAGGTCATTTATGTTTGGGAAACTTCCGCCGCCGGCTTGCCCGGGTCTATGTTATATTTGATAGAAACGACCAACAGGATATCAAACACATTGACTGGATGTTAAAACTAATTCATTCAACCAACCTGGGGATATTACCAGCGAATTGATCAATGAATCAATGGAGGATTTCATCAATGGAGGATTTGCACCAGGATCTTGGATACTTGCGAAATCTTGCGAACTCATTTCGTTCCACAAAAATATGGGAATAGACTAATTATATCAGGAACTAAGATAGGGATAATCTATGATAATCTATTACAATATCATAGCGGGATAATCCATTATAATGGGGATCATCTTTCAGTTGTAAAGTCACCAAACACTTTACCAGAGAAAAACAGAGCTGAAATCATTCGCCCAGTGTCTCTCGTAGCATTCGACCACAGACCAGCAGAAATGCGCTGGCCCAGGTGGACAAAATACCTCGCCGGAGCAGCTTGAGGGTCTATCATCCTTTTCTATTAGTAAGGTGAAACCCAAAATGGGAATGTTATAAATTATAAACATAATCAAACATGTATATATATATAATACGTATCTATGTACATATATATATTATATATTTATTTATATACGTATATATATATATATACAGAAACAGAAGACACGTGGCCCATCAAAGCCAGGTGCTCAAATCGGTAATCCTCGCGAAAAACAGCATCAACGCAATGGCACTGGCAGTGGAGTAGCCGTCCTCACGCAGCGTAAACAAAAAAAATCCAGGAAGGCCGCAATCTGAGTAGATAAAGGGGTAATCTATGATCACATCTACACGGTAACAGTGGCTTTTTTATCTACCTGTGACTTGGAAATCTTGGAAGAATCCTGATGATCAGATGGACGACCCCCTATTTTTCATAGGTGTTTTTCTACCACCCAGGACATGACAAATTTATAGAAAACCCATGGAAAACCATCCCAGGTGCCCCCACCTTGCGAGCCAGGCCGGCTGGGCAGCTCTGGGTGAAGTGTCCATAGCCCTTGGAAGTTCGGCGGACGTTCAGCTGATAAACCGTGGGGAAGTTAAAGATAGGGAAAGTTGGGCGATGGGATGGGGAATGGCTGGTATACTTTGATAACTATCATGGAATATCATCTGTTTGGTGGTTTCAACCTACCACGGTGGCTAAGTCAAGGAATATTTATGTATCCAATGGGATATCTAATGGAAAAGTAATGGGATATGAATCCTGGTTGGTGGTTTCAACCTACCCCTCTGGAAAATCATTGAGTTCGTCAGTTGGGATGATGAAATTCCCAATCTGATGGGAAAGTCACAATCCATTATTTTTCCAAAATCTATGGTTCAGAAAATTCCATGGTTCCAGTCACCACCAACCAGTGATTATTAACCATCATTAACCATCATTAACCATCATTAACCATCATTAGCCATCATTAACCATCATTAGCCATCATTAACCATCATTATCCCATACATTTCACCAATGTTCCAGTCACCACCAACCGGCTTCGGGACGTCCATGGTCCAACTTTGCAGAATCCCATGATTTTGGGACGCGCCTCTGCTCCAAGGCAGTACAAGATTGGCTCCTCACGACGCGGGGGTTAACCCTCAGGTGACATGGACCAAGTCTTCTTATTGTATGATTCTTAAAATATGCAAACATACAAAATATGTTGGCTTGGTCTGAAAATATATGGTTGTGATCCAAAAAAAAATTGACGGTTGATCACCATTTTCCCCATTGAATGATTATAATTTGGGGGTATACCCCATTTTGGGACAGGCCTAACCAAGTTTTTGAATGATACGATCCGCTTCTGATTTTCCCACACCAGGACATCCAATCACTTTTTCCCCAACCATGGATGATTTAGTTCCAACAATGATGGGTAGTTCTCATTTTTTCCCCAACAATGGGGTAGTTCCATTGGAAACACCAAAATATGGGCCATACAAAGGGTAGTTCCCCAACAATGGGTGATTTTGAATGTTTGGTTACCCTCTGGTAAACTCACACGACTATGGAAATTGGCCCATTTATAGCTGATCTACCTATTATGATTTTGAATCTTGGGAACTACCCATCATCAGTCTCCCATCCGTCGGATTCTCCTGCGCAGCCATCGCGATCAGGACCAGAACCTCACGCTTGGCTTGTTGGCTGCTGGATATGGGGAGTTCTTCAAAATTTGGGGCCCCAACAAATTGGTTTCCCTATTGATGCATGATTAACCATGATTAACCATGATTAACCATGGTTAATAACCAATTTTGGATTTTGGGGCTCCAATTTTTTAGACTCCGTATGCATTCTTTAAGAGACCATCTTCAAAACAATCGTGAGCTTGACATCGAATTTACGGAGCGAGGAAAAACAACCCCTGGCAATGTTAAGTTAAGGCAATGCGGCAACACATCTTCTTCTCTTGGTTTGATTGAATTGCAGTTTCAGATTGTCTTATTAGCACTCGCATTTTGGCAACCAATGATAGGAAACTTGAAAGATTTTCCCAGCATAGGTACCAAGAACTATCGCGCTGATATCTGCATCATCGCCAGCACCACCAGCAGCACCAGCATCCTCCTCATCATCCTCATCCATCCTAATCCACCAGATCCATTACAGAACATGATTGCACATAGATGTCATATACACATATATATATATAATGGATTATAAACGTTTATAAACCCCAATCATTTAGCCCTTCCCAGTGGGTCATCTATGGCTCCCAGCACCCAGCGGTCCAGGACACCAGGGCAAGTGCCACGCGCTCTTTCCAGTCGGTCAGGAATTGTGGCCACGGGATCTGGTAGATCTGCACGAAACTCCCCGACCTGGAACCGTCACCGTCGTTGGGTAAGTCGCGGGCGCTAGCTATGAAGGGCTTTCCGGAGAAAAATGGTGATTTAACTAAGATAGTCCCCATAAAATTTGGATATAACCACCATAAATTGGGATATAACCACCATAAATTGGGATATAACCACCATAAATTGGGATATAACTCCTACAACTACGGTGATATGTCAACTTTAAAACTGGAAAAGAACCCCCAGTACACATACTTTGATATATGATGAGAACATGTGTATAGACTGTATACACGACAGAAATGGGAATATGACTCACAATTCATTCATTGACCAGAGCATTTGCCACTGATGATGCTTCTACAGAATGGCCGACTAATGCTTTTCTTGCCCCTCGAACCACGCTCATGAACGAAGATGAAGTCACATCAAGTTCCACAGCGTGCATGGACTAAGGGTATCAAAGGAAATTGGACAGTTGACGGAACATTTTTGGGGTATCCTAAAAGGCACATCAACTAGACTATCTTCATCTATGTTCCCTTTTTTCCATGACATTAAGAGTCCCCAATCTTGTAGCCAACCAAACGCTTCCCCGGTCGCGTTTTGCACCTGATGTCTTGAATGAACTGGCGTATTTGCACCACACTGAATGTGGAAAAGATGCTAATGTACACGAAGATCCTCATGCGGAATCACACTGATGTCTGGAACCAAATAGGGGAATGTGTGCCATTATAGGTCCTGAAAAAGTATCAAATAGTGGGATAGAGGTGAGCACTTGAACACACATCAAGATATCACATGTGAACACTTCAATGTATCACATCTCTGTACATTTCCCATCAAACATCACCAGACTATACGTCTGTCCATGAAACAATGTCTAAAACAAACAAACAGAGATATATTGTCCATCCCCATTCACACAAAACTTAAAGCAGAAAAAAACGCAACAAACATACAAACACACATCATATATCATATATAATACATTGTATACATACTGTATATATATATATATGTATATATATATAAACCACTGTATGTATATTATCATGGTCCCATAAATGATCATACATGCTAGAAATGCATGGTGCAATGCACTTAGCGCGCCTCAACACAACCATGACCAGATTGTCGGTGTCGGTGCTCACCTGGGAATATCGATGATAGCACGACCCGTGACTCACAACGAATCACTCATTTAATGGTTCTTTAAAATTGAACGCAGATAGTTAACAGAATATGCAATAACCTATTCTATTTTATTCTATGTTACTGATGTTCACTCAACATACACCAGTATAATTGCAACAAATTGTAACATGATCTGGGTTGTGGCTGGCAGTTGGGTATGACCAAGGTCGAATCACTCGTTGCTAGAGATTGCTAGAGATACCATGACCATTCAGTATCTTGACCTATAGAAAATCACCAGAAACTAATATAAACTACTATACTTTTTACAGATCTATTTTAGGTGATGATCATCCCATATTTATGGTGGTTATATCCCAATTATTCCAAATTTATGGGGATTATATCCCAATTTATGGTGGTTATCATCCCATATTTTTTCCCGTTCAAAATAGGACATTTTATCCAGCTAGCCATGTCGAAAAAAACCATATCGAATAGACCTTGGCACGGCGCAAGCGGCGCAAGCGGCGCGCCACGGCACCGTGTGAAGTCGTGGCAACACCGATTGGCTGACGACGAAGCACAGGAGGACCAGCAACATCCAGAAACCTCGGGGAACAAAACCGTGGAACAAAGAGATCTCCGGGGGTACTATAGATCTACAGTAACTCTCAAAAATACCTGAAACTTCGAATAGATTCAAATGCTTCAAATGCTTTAAACACTTCAAATGCTTTAAATACTTCAAATACTTCAAATCACTTTGGGATGAAGATGTGTTTTCAGGTGACCCATTCTGAGTTTTTCAAGTCTCTATTGATGTCAAGGCACGTAGTGCCAAGAAGTAGGCGCTCGCAATGCGGCTCCAGAGAATGTCGGCAACCAGCACCACCGCCTCGGGGATGACTGGAGATGACTGGGGGAAAACAAATTGGCCAAGGAAAGTGGCTGTGGCTCAAACTTGGGCTTAACAGTCTACGATATATATATATATATATATATTATCATACATTATTTTATATAAATATAATATATTACATATATAAACCAGTTATATGATGTATTATTATGTTATATTACGTTATTGATATTTTTCAAACATCTATCTGTACTACATTCTACTACCACCTTTTCGGTCATAGATCAAATATCTGGAGGAGTCTGGAACTGTTTGGCCAAGCTGCTGGGTGGCATATGATCCTCAGCGACAGCGACGGTGGATCTTAACACGCAGCACAGGGCTGAAAGGAACACTACATGGGAACGACGTCAACATGACCCAAAAATACCCAAAAAACAAAGTGGGCGATGCAGTTGAATGGAGATACAGATAAGAAAAGACATAAAACCAAGACCTGACCAACATATTTTGGGGACAGAACAAATGTAGAATGGCAATATGACAACATCATATGTGATTTGTTAGAACAGTATGGAGTACGTCTTCTCGTGCGGGATGGAAGCAATTCTGTAGTTTGGTGGAGTATCCCAAGACAAACAAGGACACAGCCGAGGGGGTATCCGGTATCATGTTCATTTGCCAGCACACGTAACACATACCCTCCGGTATTCAAACATGGCGTGCTGGAAAATCCTCCATTAATTAGTATGAATTTCCCAGCTATAAACTTCCGTTTCTAAGGGATTTCCAACATCTTTACCTTCTCTTCAGCATCCTGGGATCCACCATCGACGAGCCGAGACTCTTTGCATTGCCTGCTTTCACGATCCATCTCAACGCCTGAGAAATCAGCAGATTCCACCAATTATAGGCATTGAATTGAAATCTCCTACCCTCTGGTAATCTAACAGTTTGCTATGGAAATCACAATTGTCAATAGGTAACTCAACTAAAATCTAAAAACTACTATATAGTTTCAATAGCGCAGCTACGTTAGTTTACTGGAGGGTATCTGTCTTGGTGAACAAATCCATGAAAGCACGTGCATATACGTGGATGATCTCCCCCATGAAAGCATGATTCGTCCATCCAGTTTTTCCCTTTCATTAAACTCATTTGAATAGGAGACTTTCACTGATTTGAAGGAAACTTTCACTGGAGTTCATTGTACTTTCACTTTCCCTTTCACTGGGCATCAAAAGGTTGTACCATGTTGTACCTTGCTGTCTCGTTTCTTTTAACCAAAAGGTAAATCCCAATGTTCCATCAAAGAAACATCTGTTGATACCTACCTTTTGTGCTGCCAACCTTCATACATTTGGAGTTGGTACCTGAAAATTGAAAAAAACTGGAGTGCCCCACCAAATCTGATGGTGTCTTAGAAACCTCATCACTCTTGGGCCATATTTTGGAGCCCTTACAACCCACCCCACCCAACCATATCAACCATGGGATTCGACATCTCTCCGACATCTCTCCTTGCTGAAGTCGCCGACTTCGTCCACCATCAGATGCTTCACGAAGTAATTCACCCTGCGCTTGCCCTTCACCGGCACGCGCGAACGCCAGATCCTGGGCGGTGCCAGGATCTGAGTCGTGGCTTGGGATGTCGCCTTAAGGGAAGATGTCGTGCCGGTGAAGTTGTGGATCAAACATGGTGAATAGCCATAGGATCCATGGTGCTGCTATATATGGTAACATTTACCATCAATATACCCCAAATGTTAGCATATACCATACATGGATCCTATGGGATATGGCGTTTAATGCGGCTTAAGATCATGTTTCAGATATTATGCTTACACATGAATGCTGCGGTTTAAGATGGTGCTCAGTATGCGTTGAGCTGGTCAAAGATGACTTAACATGCTTTGACCGTGGTTTCATATTGGATGATATGGTCTGGAATGTTTCAACCCATTTCAACCCGTTTGAACCCATTTCAATCCAGGTTTTGGCAATGCACGGTGAAACACTGAAGCATTCATAAGAGTTTTTACTTGGTGGGCAATGCTGGGGTGTTGCAAAGTATACCTGGAAAGACCAAGCGGATTTTTCATCCTCAAACAATGGGCTTTGCCGATCCAAAATCTAGAATCATAAAGACAGCCCAAAAACTCGGCCACAGTAGAAACATGAGCGAACGATTGGATGATTTTGGGGTTCCAGTTTAGGAAACCGATCACGATGGTTCAGAGTTAAGTCAGTTAAACTATTTCCCATGTTTGATGAAATACACATCACGTTTGATCCCAGTCTGCCGCGTCGCAATCCATCCAGGAGCACGGGCAGAAGGTATTCAGCATCCTTGGTGGCGGCCAGTCATCACCATTTTTATAGGTGGTATGTTACCATTCCCAGTCATGGCTGGCTTATGACATTGTTTTACACACATTATATGTAATGGGTATAGTAACAACAATAGTGGATGATCAATGGATGATTAATGGATGATTTTTGTATATATTTGATGGGTAATTGAACAGCTCTACCCTCCGGTGTCATCAAACATGGTGTGCTGGAAAATCAACCCAGCTATAGACTTCCATGATAAAAATCCAGCTGGTTGGGCCTCCGTTGAGTCACCTGGTAACAGCAAGGAACGTCATACCATTTTTTTTCGAACCACCAACCAGTTCTAGGTACAGCAAGCGTCAGATATGAGTCAAAATTTGTTAATGGGAAAACCACTCGATTCTTATTGGGAAACCAATCCCCATCACTGGGAGGTTCAGGGTTTCAGTCCCTCCATTGAACTCTAGCCCACATCCGGCAACATCCATCCATCGCCATGCATCTGCGATGAGGCGTTTGACGATATCCGGATGGCGTGCAAAGAGCTCGTCGCAGCCATAGTAGTAGGTATCACCTTTAACTTATGCTGGAGGATCATTCTTTCCAATCCCCTCCAAAAAGTACCATCCTGATCCTCTCCAACATATAGTTGGACACGAACCTACATCTTGCCGGACATAGGATAATCCTTTCAAACGTAACCCCCTGGTTAGTAACCCTGCTTAGTGAAGTTCCAACATTCTGTTTTTTCCCTAAAAACATCTAAAAACCAAATCGGAGATGTTTGGAGACATTTAAAGTATTCATATCCAAAACAAAATCATCCCCCATGTTTGGTGCGTCATGGTTATAGTCTGTAGAATAGTATAGAATAGTATATAAACAACATAAACATAGTAATTATATAGAATAGGTATCGAATAGTATAAACATATAAACCTATACTATTCTATATGGTTATTCTATATGAACCGCCATTATAAACATATAAACCTCCGTTCATTCTGGGGCTTCACCATTCTGGAATGAACCTCCGTTGATCCGCCCAGGTGCGATCTGCACGGATCGTCAGGAGATCTTGAATCATGGCCTCCGAAAAAAACATCTGAAAATCGTGGCTTTTGCAGAACGAACTATAGAATATCTATAGATTCTTGGTATATAATACTATAGTACTATAGATAGTTGGAATATGATGGAATACTATAGACAGTTGCTTGGAAAATATAGGTTAGTTGGTTGGAATATGATGGAATACTAGAGTTGGAAACTACAGTATTTCGGAGGAACATTTAATGGGGCTTCATTTAATTCTACAGTTGTTGAAGGAGACCCATGACTTGTGACGTCATGTGACGCCTTCGCTGTCCTCAAACTGCCGCTTTGAAGCGCCTGGCGAAAAACAGCTGGTGTCACAGATTTCACACGGTTCACAGTTAGCTCTTGATGTTCTTTTTTGATCATTAATACTTGAAGATCTTGAAGTAAAGATACAAGAAAAAGTGTAGTTACACCAGGAACACATCCATTGCTATCTCCATTTTTTCATCTCAGCTGGGGGCAGAACTGAGAAGCCCGGCCCAATGCAGTGGAGAGATGGTTTGAGAACCCACAGTGATGTCCAGTAGCCAGACCTCGCCATCTCAAGCAGCGGGTCTGCGATCTATCCAACAAAAATCATGGTATGATACAGTACAAAAAAGATACCGATAGCATTTTCTGGGGATATGATGGGATCTAATCGGATCTATGGGGATATTTTAGGATATTTGGGTGTGTCTGACAGTGGGGTATGACACAACACTCGCAGGAAAAATCAGTGTCACCAGATTTCACCAGCTAATCTACTCTGGTAAACGTGAACCAAAAAACTATGGACAGATCCACCATGCTATCAATGGCTAAATCATTTATGTAAATCCACTATTTCGACTGGGCCATGTTCAATAGCTATGTTGACATACCCTCTGGTAAACTAACCTAACTATGGAAAATCACCGTAGAAATAGTGGATTTTCCCATTGAAAATGGTGGATCTTTCCATAGCTAGGTTGACATAACCAGAGGGTAACCAGGCCGGGTACATCTCCCCCACCCCAAGTCCCAACGTTCCCAACGCCGTTCCACTGCGCCATCATCAAAAATCCCAGATGCTGCACGCTTCCCGCGGGGCGCGATGGAGATCGCCTTGCGCAACTGCTTCTCCGAGTTGGTGTTCACCGCCTGTATGGGGCAACCGGGTGTGAATGAGCACCCTAGATGGAATATACACATTGCATATGTATATAACTGTGTATATATATATATATTATAACCATATTATATACATATATATATATATAAATATGTGATGCTTTATGATGTTATATAACCTCATCATACATCATCAATAAGGTTCAAAAAGAGATTCTTGGCATGTGAGAAGCAAGAGGTCGGTAAAATTAGAAAACTAGGGGCATGATTTATCAGCTGGTTGGTGGTTTTAACCATCTTGAAAAATATGAAAGTCAATGGGAAGTATTATCCTATATATTATCGAAAATAAAAAATCTTTCAAAACAACCAACCAGTCAGTGTCCACAAAAGTTGCTTTGTGAGAAGCAAACATGGGCCATCTGCCAGCATGAGACATTTTTTGATTTCGTGAACCATCAACATCCGGATTTTCCGAAAACAGGGGCACCCCTGTTTAATTCTGGGGGTGATCATCATCTTCATTTTCCCATTTTTTAAATGCCATAACTTGGGGCCCATGCCCCATTTTCGGGACCATGTAGTGGAGGATCATCCCACTTAGGAAAAAACAATGGTTTTTTCTAAGTGGTAGCCATAGCCACAGTTAGTTCTAAGTTTGTTCAACAGCTATAACATTGCTATATCCCATTAACCCATTTATAAACAGCCATTTAGTTCCAAGTTATAGCCATAGTTTTTCACAGCTATTAAACTTGGCCCTAAATCAACATTAGCTATAACAATGATCGCGCTATTTAGCAACTATAGCCATTAAACAGCTATGAAAATAGCTTGGGTTTTTCCCACTTTTCAGGGAGACAACTTTCCCAGGGACCCACTTTTCAGGATCACCTTCATGACCACAGTAGATCCCTCCAAGATGGTCCTGACCAACATCCTTGGCGCAGTTGAACTGAACCAAAACCAAGGGACCGCCGGCAACTTTTCAAGGAGATACTGTATGGATTGCAGAAACATGTTCTTGGATGTCCGGGGATGTCTGGGAGAAGGTTGGATTTTCTATGATTTGGATGGATTTTGATGGATTTTGATTGGTTTTTATGCATTTTGATGGGTTTTGCGATTGTTTTTCCGACTGTTCTCGAAGAAAGCAACATCTCAGAAGCTGCGACCTATGCGTTTTGCCCAAGGGTCTTGGAAATCAGCGTCAAGGACCAGCGGAACGCCTGTTGAGCCAATTCCTCAGTGACAGCCAGGGAGTAGCAGTGGTTCCTGTCAGCACTGGATGGACTTTAAACTCCTAGATTTGGTGAGTGAATCTGAAGCGTGAACAGTTTCAGTGGCTGATTGACTGAAAGTTGACTAATTAACTCTATTGGGACAGCTATAGGTTCGAAATCATGACATATTACATCCGGAAATACTTTTCTTGGTAACCAACTATCCACCTGACCAACTGCCAAGCTTCATCCGAGGTGAGCTCCTTAACCTGAGACACCACTGACCCAGCGCGCCCATCAGCAACAATTTGAACTTGTCAGCGATGCAACTATTGTGAGACTGAAATGGTGAATAAGGATACAGAATAAAGAGAAACCTTGACTCAAACCTTCCAAAACTGTCTACGCGACATGAAGTGACAGTTCGGGATAGTGGATCAGGAGAAATTTTGGTTCTAAACCATGCAGTAAGATAAAAATGAAGAGAAAGAAACAATACTAATCATCCAAATGATATGAGGTTACAACACCATCAAAGAGGGAACTTTATCCTGCAAACATTTAGTATAATCAATTTGCTAGTGCGGAACTGGTGACTATCCACTATATGGGTAGTGGACTCGAATCCACATGTTTGCTATAATTTATAATTTAGCATCAAAGAACGTGTTTTTTTCTATTTAGAGCCAAGTATTTACAGCTGATGACATTCTATTTCCTTTCTCCTGATGACATGTTTACCAATCAACAACAATCAGAACCAATGAAACACGCTCATACACACTTCTGCTAATTACTAATAGCAAAACACTCATGAAAGACATCCCAAACACCAGTTGGGACATGTTGTTTATCAATTTCATGATGCCCACAGTTTCATCTGCCCAGTGAATGATCCAATTTTTCTGGCCACATCGCTTCGACAACAAAACCCGAGGAATCATTGGGAGCATCATGGCAACAACCCAAATTGTCGCAGTGCCTTTCTTGGGTATTTAGTAAGTTTAGTCGGTCACATTTTCATGTCAAAATTTGGACTCAAATTCATCATCCATGTTCAAAGCAACATGTGTTTTCCCTTCGATACATTAACCATCCTCATCTTTTCTTGCTTGGGTACCCGGGAATCAGACATAGCTTGTTGAAAAATGATCTATCTACAGATCTTTTTTTTTCACACAATCATCTTACTGGTGCGTTTTACGCTTAGGGAATTTTCGGGAATGATCCCAGTCATCACTAGTAATGTCATCATCCCATTTCCCCAGCAACCCATCCATTCCCTACTAAGCTCGGGGATTTTCCAGCCATCTTTGAGACCACCTTTGCAGCCGAGGGACCGTCTCCACAAAGCAGGACACGAAGGGAGCAAACAACTCCTTAGCGCTCCGCCGACGGTGATGACGATGGTAGCAGATCCCCATGATGGATTACGATAATTCTCAATACACATAATTCTACCTATATATATATATAGTGTATATATATATATATACAGTATATATATATATTATAGAATATCATATCATATAAGATCGGCTAGAAACCACCCCTGAAAAAAAAAAATGACAAAAAACCAGCGTTTATGAACTTTCATCCCAACTCTATCTCCATCTCTTGATGCTTAAACCCAGGCTCCGTGGGAATGGCGTAGCCAACGTGACGCAAACCCAGGGCCGAGATGTCTTCCACCATCCTGCGGTGAGCTCCTTGATTCCTTGATGATAATATTATCATGTGGACTAGGCAATGTGATATACCAACAATCATGATAACTGATAACTATCCATATACCAACATGGTTATTGTTATTATAATATATTAATATATTATCATCGTGATAAGTATCCAAGCATGTTGAACCATGGAGCTACACGAACATCGAAACATGGAGCTATACCAACATTGTTCGGTAATGGTCTCTCAATATCATCATGGAGCTATACCAACATTGGATAACTACTTGATGATTTGATATAGCTATAGAAAATGATGGACAAGACTAGACAATCATAGAGCATAAACAAAACCGTGTTCTTAGTAGTTATTCATCTACAGATAGGCCATTTTCCACAGCGATGTTAGAATATCAGAAGATACACATCCAGAAGGAAACACTCGAATCTTTGAATGTCCAGCAAGAGTAAACGTTTTTTTAAATTCAACGACGGCAATCATGAGGATATACGGAACTTATAGTGGGGATGGATCCTGAAACAAATTTTGAAACGTATTGAGCAATAACATAAGGCAGTAAGTGTAATGTCCAAAGAATTCTAAGATGCAAGATGGCAAATTACCAACAAGAATCAGGCTATCATGGCTGCATCCTTCATCTCCCAGAAATCAGCACGAACCAAACCATATCTAATACAGTCTTACAATATATTTATGTGCATACTTGATTAAAAGAACATATCATACCTCTATCATACCTATATATAATATATAATCTATAATATATACTATAGAATATATAATATGATAAATAATAATATACATATATATATATGTACAATAGATATGTTAAATTAAACGTACATATATCATCCCAAAAGTCTTTGGAGGCCTTCGAGGCTCGCAATAGATATCGATGGTCATCTCTACCTGGGCTCTCGATATGTTTGGGTGATGAAAAGAGATGGATATAAGCAACAAACATGGTGGGTTTTAACCGACACAAATGGTGGTTGAACATGGTTTAACTATGTTTAAAATGGTGGATTTCAAATGTACGAAATGGAGATTTAGCTCCAACATGAGGACTGAACCATCCAAATCGCTGACTCTAAAACAACCATACGAAACCGAGGGATTAACCATGGCTTTCGATGGCTTTGGGTAGGTCTGCCTCCAAGGGTTTGTTGTCAATCTCTGAGCATAAGGCCCAGTTTGTTTATAGACTCCTCACAAAACACTGTACATATGAATATATATGATATATATATATAATAGCTGTTAAAAACACAACTCTACATATACTTCCCGAATCTTCCCTACAAAAACAGGGGTTTACTAATCCAAGGTTAGCAGTATCATGTTTCCAAGGCTGACCACCTGGGGTCACCAACCACTCTGTCTGCGATGAAGTGCAAGCGCGAGGACGACTGCTTAAAGTGATCCTGTCCTGACTCGGTGCTGTGCAAATTTTAGAAGCCTACAACAGTCTACAGCAATGAATTCCGGATTGACTTGACTTCAAGTTGTTTTTTTCTCCGTTGGTTGCTTCAGGTTGCTTCAAGTCGCCTTTTTCTGGATGGTGGGTTTATATACGTTGTTCAATTTCTTCAGCTCTCCCCATCCTTTCTGCCTGCAGGCGCCATTTGAAAGAATCGGGCATAGACTTCGGTTCGCAAATAGTTGAAGGCCTCAGACGCGCCATTGGGCCATGGATTGATAGGTGCCTGGTGGATGGCTGAATGAACCCACAGAACTACTGGTGACGAACAACCAGGGTCCTGTTGGCTTTCCATAGCCTGTAACTGTGGTTGGTAACTGTCCCATTTTGGGAATATTGGACATCACCTTATAGTAGCCATTATAGACCATATACCTAATGGTTGGGTGATGTTCAATGGGGACATTTAATGACCCATGTGTAACCACCAGATGTTTTTCTGGAGATCAGGTGCGGCCTCGGGAGTGAGGCTCTTGATGAAACGCTCCAGAGCTCTCTCCTGAAAGTCATCGATTCGAATGGGGATGTCATGGGGAATTCGCCAGGAATCATGGAATCATCATGGGATAATCATGGGGCGATGGACGAACGATGGGATGCATAACTTAACCAACTTGATATTATATATCTGGTGGGTGGTTGAGCCACCTCTCTGAAAAATATGACTTCGTCAGTTGGGATTCTTATATATTATTACTCCCAATATATGGAAAGTCATAAAAGTCATGTTCCAAAGCACCAACCAGTGATTATTAACCACTATTAACCATCATTAACCATCATTATCCCATACTAAATGGTGACTATGAACCAGTGATATTGTATATTGAGCGGCTCTGAACATGGGGATACTCATATAGCACAGCGATCTGCACCGGCTGGTTGCACACACCTGTATGTGGACGTAAATCACAATTGCTGTGGCACCGAGTGATTGACTCTCAGAAGACCTTACTAGGCTTGATTGATGTATGATGTTTGTAGCTTAAATGGTTGGTGTATCAAGGACATCAGGGCCACAATACCTATTTGCAATATTTGTACTTAGTTCCCATTGGAAAACTCGGAAAGCGATGCCTGGATCAGCAGTTGAGACTTCTTCTGTGTCTGCTCCAAAGACTCAGACAATTTCAACTCCAAGATCCTCAAAGATTCGTGGATGGTGGTTGAGCCACCCCTCTGAAAAATATGAAAATCAGTTGGGATGATTATTCCCAATATATATATATGTAGAAAAAAATGCTCCAAACCACCAACCAGGTATGTTTTCTTAAGCGGTTTCCTGGTTGAAAGCTTCTCCGTTTTTGCTCAACGCCCGTCTCCCCCATCTCCTGCTGCTGCGGTTTGCCCAAGGTGCTTCGAACCAGGCGCTCCTGGCGCCAAGGTATGATGACCATGGCCATGGCATGTCTCCATGCACAGCTTCCCGCAAACAGAACATGTTCATCAATTCCTATGACGTTTTCATGATTGTTCATGATAGCTATGAACAAGAACGACATCACCTACGAACCTATGAATGAACTCAATCATCTCATCGCTTTTAAGTTCAAATCATACTTTCCACTCATTTCAGGCCTAGGAAACTTGATACAGTTTACTCATTCCCATAGTGTTGCCGCTTTTTCCCTATCATTTCCCATGTCACCATGTCGACACAGCCGCCCAACCGCGTCAACCGCGTTCCGCGTTTCGTCCCCGGGGGAGCCGCACCACGTTCTCCCAGAGCCACGTCCAGGCGACTTCGTGTTCGGAACTCCAATCCCTTGGGACCTCGGCGAAAATGACACCAAACATGGATGGTTTCAGTGCCATGTGAAACATATGGGCTGATATATATATATATATATATAGAATTATATAGATATAGATATAATATATATATATATAGATATAGATAGATATATATATATATATATGGAACATATGGGTTGATATATGGAAGAATTTGGGTTGATATCTGAAAACATATGGGTTGATATATGGCTTTCCTATGGTTGGATGTGACATATTAAAGGTTTTCTTATTTAACATGGATATGTTTGTTGAGGTTCATCGACCCTATAAAAATACCTGGTTTGGTAAGTTTAATACGCAAAGGTCGGTGAAAATCCCTGGGAATCCCTAGCAAATGGTTGATGAAAACAGCGTTGAAGTTCGGGGTGATTCTTATAGAATCATAATGTGGAATGAGATGGATTGAAATGATTCTCGCTGGCCTCGAGTGTCAATTGGCAAGGCTCGTAAAAAAATCATTGGCAAAGGGCTTGAGATGACTGATTGTCATGGAGTGCCATGGATAAAGTTACAATTTCGACAGATCTCTTTTCAAAATGTCCTATCTCCAACTGTTGTTTTGGAGGCTCCGCAACTCATTGAATTCCAATCAGCTCCCGTTTATATGTCTAAATCATATTTGATATGTTTATTTATATATATATATATTTTTTTATGGTTATATTATATATAGATATAAATAAATGATATGATATATTTTGCACAGTGAGAGCCAATCTCCAGGAATCACACCCTGTAGCCCACCGCAACGCACCTCGAGACCGAGAGACCAAGGATCGCAAGGCGGCCAACATCACGGCCTTGAACTCGTTCAGCTGAATGGAACCACGATACCTCAGAGGGTTGGCCCTAGGGAAAAAACGACAAAAGATGGGGCTATAATGGGGATTTAGAAACAGAACATGGGATATCATGGGATATATTCTACTGGAAACATAGTGGGATATATATATAATATATATATTATATATATTATATATAATATATATATATATACATCCAACCAATTTGATAGTTGGGTGTGTCTGCAAATTGGAGGCTCTGATTCCTGGCAAGTTTCATACAGAACATGATCGTGCTGATCAGATGGAATGTGGTATTCAATTTTCAGACAAAGGTAGATGTGGGTTACTAATGGTTACTATCTGTTCGTTTTTGCTGACATTTTGATCATGGAAGGAGGGCCAAAGGATTTTTTCAGGGTGTCAAGATGTATTGAGAGTGTAGCATACGGCCCATAAGGGCCATACGGCCCATCAATTGTCGTCGCGGGTCAAAAACAACTGGCTTCCCAACACACTGTCATTTGGAACCAAAACAATTTGTACCTGGTTGGTGGTTTTTCGCCACCCCTCTGAAAAATATGAGGTCGTCAGTGGGGATGATGACATTCCCAATAGATGGAAAGTCATAAAAGTCATGTTCCAAACCACCAACCAGGTACAAAATAGCCATCACATACGTCCCCAAAATCTCGACGCTTCCGGGTGTACTGGGACTGAACTGATAGTGAAAAACCACTCGCAACAGCCCAACACCTTAGAACCAGTAAGGTGTTGAATTGCGGTTCGTAATAACTTAGGTGTCCTCACTTCTTCAGCAAACCGCAGAACAGCAAATTCTTTCTATCGCCATGGCCGTATCTATTATCTTATCCTCGTAAAAACATGGCATAGCATGGCTATCCTTATGCTACCCAGCGAAAAGATAGTACATTGACCAAGCAGAATGGCAACACCAATCACTATTTACTCACCAACTTGGTGAATATTCCCGATTTCAGGAGTCATATCAGTTCTATGCTTATATTATATAGTATTTACTATTCCCATATTCTGATATCCCCATAGTGTATCATACAACCAGGTCATGTTCTTTTGTTGGAGAGTATCACCCGGTTAAAACCGTCGAGCCCTCAACAAATTACATATGTTTCTGGCAGCCTTTGGTATCTGATTGCAATACCTACCTCATCCATTTCAACATACAATAGAAATGACTCAAAAATAAATGATAGTGTGGTAAGTTTATCTTTTTTCAAACAACCTACATTAGGTTATCCAGCTATAGTGATCTCCCACGAAATAGACAGTTGAAATGAGCTTGATATCGAAAAAAACATATACTCATTGTGTTTGGGATATAGATGATCCCATATGTCGCAAACTGGATATTGTTATATATCCCAGACATAATATGTCTGTAGTAGATGTTTTGAGTAGATTTTTAGTAGAAACTATTGGGATCTATTAGTTGTATACTACTAACCCAATATTATTGGGATACTATTGGGATACTATTGGGATACTATTGGGATCTGTTAGTTGTTTTAGTAGCTACTATTGGGATACTATTTTTAGTAGATTTTCTACATCTCAAAACGCGATTAGGTCTTCAACTTGTTCAACCATCCCCATGGCTCGAAAGAGCGCGCCCAGTGGCTTCGCCAACCTCAAGGCCTCAGCAATTTCTATTGGGATTTTCTTGGGGATATCATGGAGATATTTTATTTCATAGGAATATAAATACGGAAATCACATGATAACATATGACATCTGGATATATCTGGATATATGGATAACACATGATAACCATCTTGGGGATATATGGATATAATATGATATACCATCTGATTTTTTATATAACATATGGAAAATGGCCCATAGAAATAAATGTATCTAGCAAAAATATTCAAAGATGTGATTTTCCATAGCTACCGGCAGTGGGCTGGTGGGTGGGCAGTTGTTTTTTTTTTTTTCAATTCTCAGTGTGGGGAATAATTTCGTATAAAACACGTATATAGATTAGGTAACATATCATGTTGTATGTATAATATGACTATATTTTAATATAAATATTTGGTTGGTTCGAGATGTCAGCTGGTTGTCCGAGAACCGTCGCACAATGAGTTACTGACTCATCTCTCTGCTTTTGTTGCTTATTAAATTCATACATCCCCAACGTTTGTTGCCTCTCCACTCAAGTTATTGAACTGATGAACAAACATGGCTGCAAACAAATCTGTCTTGCCAAAGTATATGACTTTAGTCTTCAAAACATCGAATAATCGATATATTCTATCCCCCAATGCGATATGATCAGGAGGTAAATCCCAGCTTTCCAGGCCAACATATCCACTTAATTTCATATAACTTCGGGAAATAATCATTTAACATATTTTGAGATATTTTGTATCATCTTTGGAGGATTAAACAAAACATTAGAGTGTGCAACAGAAACCTTTGGACCCATTTGGCACGTTTTTACAAAACTCCTCAGCTTCCCACCATGATATCGCACTCTTCCTGCAGACGATAGGAGTTGGCGGCCTTAGCAGGCATTGTTTTAAGTATCTGAAACTGATACTGTGGATATTAACCTGGAGATAATGTTGGGATAACATTGTAATAATACTTGTATCTATCAACTATCCAACATGAATTGGAGACCTACAACCATCCTAAATACGTAATAGAAATTCAACAAACATGCGTTCTTTGTGCCATTTAGGCCACTGAGTTTTGTTTTCTCTTCATTTCAAGGGGTCGGCTCTAATGGACTTTTCTAGGCAGCTACCAAAAGCAGCATCGCATGAGATGACCACAGGAACATGGACTTACAAAACACCGGGGAAAAACACAAATTACCTTAACATTTTGGTGTTTCCTAGCTAATGCCACCACCCACCAGCACTTCGCAACAAGATGGTTAAACTTAAATTTTGATGGTTAGGACGAAACATCATCAAACCTAGATGCCTTATACTGAAACATGAATCTGGGCAAAATATAAGATTTCACTGAACTGAATTTTGCGGCCATTTGGGGATAATTCCTCTATACATTCAACATGATTCCAGTGAGGTCACTATAATTTACCCTGATAGATGGGCCCTAAATTTCGATCCCTCCCCAGTGACGCCATGGTGTTTCTTTTGAGCTACATTGTTCACGATGGCACCGAACTGTTCGAGCACCAGCTGCATCCAAACACCTGGGAAACAAACAAACGACTGAAGGCGCAACAAAAATTGGTGATGTTTGGGCATCTGACCAGCAAAAATGATGCATGAATCAAAATTATTCCACCACAACCAAAAAAACTTGGACTTGTACAAAGTCCAACAACTTTTGGGGATTGATCCAACAAACAGGAGGGTTTGACCAACACCAAATTTTGAAAGAAACAGATGGGCCACAAATCTCCACCCATTGAAATGGGGACCAAAAATGACCTATCATTTTGAGGTACGGTGGGCCTTGCAAACCCATACGTTTCTTTGAAACCCAAAGTCGAACCGCAAACACTGGGTTTTGAAGTTTTTTTCAATGCCGGAAAATTCAAATGGCGTGATTTCAGGGCATTTTTTTTGATGTCACTTCAAGAACCAAGCAATAACGATCCTGACCCATCAAATAATCTGAATCACCATCACACCAAGTCACTGGAACTGAACCCCATCACCGCTGCATTGAATAGAAACCTCAGCAGTGGCGGCTAAAGAAACCTAGATTCAAAATGATTTACAGCAGGTGCCCCCATGATTTTCTAAAGCCACCGCAAGCATTGTACGTACAGTGGCTGGTGCATACTAGGTTTCCCTTCTTTGGAGTGTCTCAGCATACTTGTTACTTCGCCGACGGTCCCTCAGAAGTTCCCTGGCATGGATGGTGATATCCACTTGATGGAGAAGACGCGTCATCAGCAGCAAAGCTGTATCCGGGTGAGTGCTTGCGCCCTAGTGCCTTTCAGTTTGCATTCAAAAGTTGCTATAGAGATGTTTTTGCCTCCTCAACCAATGGTCCCATAGGGCTTGGCCCAACCCCACATTAAACAAATTTAAACCCCAAGTGTTGTTGCTCACAAATCGTGTGGGTAGTTGGCAGGTATTGGCCTATCTCCGTCCTGTCAGGCTTACCACCCGAGAGCCCGGATTTTAGCTGAGGCCACGTGCATCTCGTTGAACGTCGTCCTCAGGCGCAGGATGCGAAATCGAATCGGTTCGGCATACGGTTTGCCCAGAATGGTGGCCTCTCTAGGCGGATGAGCTCTTCACTTACAAGCTGCTGGTAGAACACAAGTCGCCTGGCCACTTGTGTTGACTTATTCGCACTCAGTACGGCCTCCCTCTCCTTTTCATATCCAGGCAACCGTGTCAGTTTTGTTTATGATGCAGCCATTCCAATGCGATCTGCAACACTAGATTGCAAAACACATAGCACAGCGCTGATCAAATCATTGGACTCGCATGCTGAACAAATGCTGACATATGACTGATTACCTACTGATCTACTATTGGTTTGCTTAGGATGACAGTTGGTCCAGCAAACATGCGGGCAAAGTATACAAGGGCACTGTAGATACTGGAAAATTTGACCATTTTGGGATGAACTTTTGCGTTGCCGAGATTTTCCTGCAAAAAAAGTAGATAGCAACAGCTCCGTAGAACATGGTGAACCTCAGGGGGTGATCAGATCCTCACAGTAAGACATCCCCATTTTTTGGGAAACCTACTAGAAACCAACCAGTTGTAGCCATCCTTGGTAACCAAGAGCTTTGGAGTTCATTCTTAACCCAAGGTTTTTGCATGTCAATAAGCAACCATTTGAAAGAATAGCACAGCACAGCTAATCTGTTTGCTACTGATGTCAATCAGTCAGTGGAACCCACTGATCATCAAGGTAGAAGGTATCCTCTGTATCCTCTGGGTCACGTAGCTCAAGCGGGGGAATCTGCCGGGGAATGGAACGCTCCTGGTGATTAACAAACGAGCAATGACGAGAAATCAGGAGAACTCTTGTGTTTGGGTCAAACGTCTGAGTTTTAAGATCCAAATTCCCCATATGGAATAGATAGGATTCAAAATGATCTATATAGTATTAATATCTATATAGTATTATATATAGTATTCCAATAGTTATAGTTGAAATATTGGAATTCAGTCGTCGACCCAACTTTCAGAAGTGCGCAAAAGTTTTGACATGTTTCACCTTCTGGGGTCGGTGCTGATGAGCTGCTGTGAAACCCCCAACTATATGCCAACATAACATACCAACAAAAATAACATCAATATAGAATTCCCCAGGGAGACGTTGTGACCCTAACTCTGTAAGTTACAAAAATTATTCACAAGCTTGGGGCTATAGAATGAGGTTGTCGAGCTCCATGTTTTTCCCAAATGGCCTTAGCTACAAAATGCTGTCATATTCTGTCCCTAAGAAATGCCTTTTTTTGCAAAACCCTTCATTGAGGCACACACTTTCCTTACAAAATGCCTCTGTTGTTTTTCAAAGCCAAGGTTTGGACCATGTTCTTTTGCTACAAAATGCCCATTTGATTTTGATAAAC